>JAODAL010064151.1:0-18878 GCA_025379985.1 Phyllomedusa bahiana
GGATTTTTTTTGCAAGATCTTTAACATAAAAAGCAATGCTTGTAGTGAGACCTTTAAATCATAACATAACAACTATATTTTGCATTAGGAGTAAATCAAGATTCATACACTATTTCACCCCTATTTTTCCCAGTTTTATTATACTAAGTTATACAAAAGTACAGGACAAGCTCAGAGAAAATATTGTTCAATAATAAGGTCTCCATAAATGAGGGGTGTTAACTACGGTGGGAGCTTCGGATGTAGCAGGCTTTAGCTTGATATCATGGCTTTCAGTGCTATCTGTTCTAAGATCACAAACAAAGCCATTGAAAAGAATTGAAGAAGTTGATATATCATTCTGTGCCATTATATCATGGTACATTACCTGTCAAGTTCATCTTTGTTACATCTTTATAATAAAAGCCCAACTGTTACAAAGTTTTCCCAGAAACATGTATACTTGGGAAATATTATTCAGTAATGAAATATCAGATCTTGGTGTGTCCCATCATAAATATACTTATTGATGACTATATAAGACAATTTATTTGGAAACCGTAAGAAGGGGTATATAATGTAATCTATTTAATTCACTACTGGCCCAAAGTTTTGTTTACAACTTTAAAAGTAATTGATGTAGTTTAGTGACAATTCAAACAGACATATATTGGTCTATGGGAAACAACTGGAAAGCACAGCAAGTTTTAGTACTGTCTGCCATTAGCATTCAAGCATATGTGAAATGAACGGTAGCTGTTCACCTAGTCAATTGGTGTTCCTGCTTCTGACAGTGGTATTATGTACTGTGTGTTGTTGTCCAGTATGAACCGGTACAAAACTGATCAACACATATTTGTTGTCCTGACATACCGAAAAATGGTAACATCTTTAATGTGCCTAAAATGTACTTTTTGGTATTGATCAGTTTACTAGTACAAATGTATCTGTGTACTTCCTCTGAATTCTTTAGGGTAAGTTCACACGGCGTAATTGTGGGGCATATTTTGGAGCGTAATTGCGCTGCAATTGGAAAGAGAATGTGAATGGTAGCCGGCTGTCAGTGTTTTAGAAGTATGCACTGGCCAGTGCATACTTCTAAAACACCAGGCGTATTGCGATGCGTATACTACGCGCTGCTATACGCCGTGTGATTATATCCTTACTTATACATAGCCATTCTCATATAAAACATTTTGTATCACTTTCTAATATGTTTTGAATTGAGATTGTGTGTTACAGAACTATAAAAGAACAGAGCTGGATCCATGTATAGATATTGCTCCAATGAATATGCAGAATATTTACTAGAAGAATATATACTGTAGAACATTGTCTAGAAAAAAATTGGACCAACTTACCAACCAATGCCTTTTTACTGGGGAATTTATATTTTAAAAGCAGTAAACAGAAGTACTAGATCTGCTGAGAGGCACTGCTTATTGTCATTTGGTGTCTAATTTTAAAAATAAGGATTAAGACATTTATCATTAAGTGAGCAGCATCAGACCACATCTCCCATTGATCAATTTTTCTAAGGATGTTACAGAATAATTCAGTTAGATGAAAGGCATACAATCTAAATTATTTTATTCCTGAGTACAAAAGGCAAATAAAACTCTTATCATATAAGCAGGCCCGCCGTCCAGGGGGTAAACCCGTACGGCTGTACCGGGCCCGGAGAGATAAGGGGGCCCGCTTCAAGCAGGCCCGCTTATTTCCGTTTTTTTTTTACAAACACTGTAGAGCACGGCGCAGCCGAGCGCCGCGCTCTACATGGTGAGAGGTCCGGGGGGGAGGGGAGGAGGTCCCAGCTGGGTATTAGAACCGCTCCGCCTCCGCTTTCAGCTCCAGCCCGCGGGGCGGTGCTGGGGTGGCGGTGGGGGGCCCGCGCTCCCGGCTCAGCTGCGCGCAGACTGCTGGCCCATCTTCTACTTACATGAGCCCTGGGCCTGGGCGCGCTGTAGCCGGAGCCGGGCCCGCCTCCTCTCTGTCTGTGGGCGGCGGGATGCAGAATAATTTGAATCCGCGAGGCCCCGCCCCGAGGGGCGGAGCTTCACGGATTCAAACTGTTCCGCATCCCGCCGAAGGGCAGAGAGCAGCGGCGGCGACAGAGAGAGGAGGAGGTCCCGACTACGGCTACAGCGCGCACAGCGCACATGTAAGTAGATGATTTGTCACAGTGCGCAGCTGAGCCGGCCGGGACCTCCTCCTGAAGGGGTGCCCGGCCCCAGCCATGCCTGTGGGGGGGCAGCCCAGCCCACCGGGGGCCCTAACACTGGGGGGGGGAACTATGCCTACAGGGGGGCCCTAATACTGGCGGGGGGCTATGCCTACAGGGGGGCCCTAATACTGGCGAGGGGCAATGCCTACAGGGGGGCCCTAATACTGGCGAGGGGCTATGCCTACAGGGGGGCCCTAATACTGGGGGGACTCTACCTACAGGGGGGCCATAATACTGGGGGGAAACTATGCCTACAGGGGGGCCCTAATGCTGGGGGGGGGCTATGCCTACAGGAGGCCCTAATACTGGGGGTGACTATGCCTAAAGTGGGGCCCTAATACTGGGGGGAGGCTATGCCTACTGGGGGCCCTAATACTAAGGGGGCTATGCCTACAGGGGGGCCCTAATACTGGGGGGGACTATGCCTACAGGGGGGCCCTAATACTGTGGGGGGGATATGCGTACAGGGGGGCCCTAATACTGGGGGGGGCTATGCCTACAGGGGGGCCCTAATACTGGGGGGCTATGCCTACAGGGGGCCCTAATAATGGGGGGGAAACTAAGCCTACAGGGGGCCTTAATACTGGGGGGGGGGGACGATACCTACAGGGGGCCTTAATACTGGGTGGGGGAAACTATGCCTACAGGGGGCCCTAATACCGAGGGGGGACTTTGCCTACAGGGGGCCCTAATACTGGGGGGAACTATGCCTACAGGGGGCCCCAAAGACTGGGGGGGACTATTCTGCCTACAGGGGGCTCTATCTACAGGGGTGACTATTTGCCTACAGGGGTCTCTAATTCGGGGGGGACTATTCTGCCTACAGGGGGGCCCTAATCTACAGGGGGGGAAATATTATGCCTACAGGGGGCCCTAATCTACAGCGGGGGGACTATTCTGCCTAAAAGGGGACCCTAATCTACAAGGGGGGGTGGGGGGGAATATTCTGCCTACAAGGGGGCCCTAATCTACAGCGGGGGGACTATTCTGCCTACAAGGGGGCCCTAAACTACAAGGGGGGACTATTATGCCTACAAGGGGGCCCTAATCTACAGCGGGGGGACTATTCTGCCTACAAGGGGGCCCTAATCTACAAGGTGGGTGGGGGGGGGACTATTCTGCCTACAAGGGGGCGCTAATCTACAAGGAGGGTGGGGGGGGGACTATTCTGCCTACAAGGGGCCCTAATCTACAAGGGGGGTGGGAGGGGACTATTCTGCCTACACGGGGGCCCTAATCTACAGCGGAGGGACTATTCTGCCTACAAGGGGACCCTAATCTACAGAGGGCCCTATTCTACCTACAGGGGTGGCCTAAACTACCGCCCGGGGGCCTGAAGCTACCTACGTCTCCCCAAGCTACCTAGCTACTGCCCGGTGGATGCCTAGCTACCGCCCGGGGGCCCCGTTGTACCTACATACCGACTGGGGGAGCCCCATAATTACCAGGGGATAATTATTACCATTTGGGCTATTATAAATGGGGAGTTTGTACATGGGGGGAGGGGCACTCAGTTGGGAAAATGATAAAAAAAAAAGTGAGGAGTCTCAGGTGTTTGTGTTGTGAATTCTGCAGGGACGAGTGGTGGACGGAGGAAGTCATCATGGAGGTCTTGACCGAATAGAGAAGAAAAGGGAAAGTGAACGAATCTTCAGACAAAACGTCACCTGAGAGGCCCTAAATGTAAGAAAACTATTTACATGTGTACACTGGTATCTATCACTATAGGGTCACTGTATGGAGGAAATATTGGTCTTGGTGTGATGGTTTATAATCAGTATGGCAGTATTTTTCAGTATTGTTATGTTGGAGATATGTGGTGATGATGTGGCGGTATTATTAGGTGCATGTACTGTATATTGTTCTTGTTTTGTGATATTGGTATACTGGTTTAGTCAATAACATTATGGTGGTGCTAGTCAGTATATGGTAGTGATGGGTATTATTTAGAATTTGTATATTGTTGCTTGGCAATATTGATCTGGGTATACTGGCTTTGCTAGTAACATTATAATGGTGACATGTGGAGGTATTTGCTGGACCTTGTATAATCCAGCAAGAACTAAATCCAAAAACAATGGCACAATTGCATTTTTTTTCTTGTGACTCCCCAATTTTTTTTTATTTTTCTGGTGTGGCGATGGTTGTGGGATAGGTGGGGCTCTGTTGGGACGGCCGGGGAGGGAGAGGGAGGAGCAAGGGGTTGGGTCGGCCGGGGGGGGGGGGGGCAGACGCTCTGACTGTATGGGGCCCCAAAATTTCTGATGGCGGCCCTGCATATAAGGGTTAGTAAGGGTTAGTGTAACCTGAAACTGGTAAGCGGATATATTCGCATCATGAAGATTTTATCTGTCTTTTTTACTATGGAACAAATAACAAATTGAAGAATTTAGATTGACAGCAGCAGAATCTTTCATCTTTAAGTATCACACCTGGATCTATCAATGTCCATGCGGTTGTTGAGAACTCCACCCGTGGAGCTGACCGTTTCCAACTGTGTGTTTTCCTAAAAAAATAAAATTTTTCTAATGATTCTACAGACATAAATAAACAGCTAAGGACAGTTGAAATACAAATGAATATTGTGTAGGACAGGTCAATTTTTATATTTAGTTGAATACACGGTGTGTCCTTTGGCCGAACAAAGCATTTCGGTGCCCTTAGCAAATAGCGCCCTTATCCCCCCAAAAAATAAAAAAATAAATCACAGGTCCAAACCTAATACATGGTACCTTCAGCTGCGTACTACCCATCTAGTTTAAAAGGTGAAGAACACAACTGTGCTAGCTTTTTTTTTTAAATGTGGTATAAATGACATGTTATCTTTATTCCATTGATCAGTACATTTTTTTTTAATTTGCATTGTATTGCCATTTTTTGAGAGCAATACCTTTTTTAGTTTTCAGTCTACAAACCTGTGTGAAAGCTTGCTTTTTGCAGACTGAAGTGTGATTTTAATTGGTACCGTTTTCTGATACCTGTAACTTCATGATCTTTTTTATACCAATAATTGGGGAGGCAAAGAGACCAAAAATATTGGAGTTTCGTATTTTTTATGGCATTCACTGTGCAGGATGTATAAGATTATATATTAATATATCAAACTTTTACAGACACACCAATACCAATTATGTTTTTTTTTTTATTTGAGAATGAGGAAAGATGGGTGGGTTTGGAATGTTTAACATAGTTTTTTTTTTACTTTTTTAACATGTAATTTTAGTCCCTATAGGGTATTTAACCAATAGTGAGCATCAACACTTGTACACTATTTTGCTATACAGTAGTATTGCAGAATAGTGTATATTTACAGCTCTCCTATTACATCCTGCCTCTGGCACATTGTACAGGGTGCAGTAAGATAGCAGATCTTAGGCTCCCAGCTGCCATGACTGTAGGTCGGCCCCAACATCGTTGAAATACAAAGGGGAGATCGAATTCTCTAAATGAGAAATTGATCTACAGAATAACGTTGATAAATTCACGTCCCAGCTGAAGGAACGTATATACAAGCAATTTGTGAAAGACCTGTCTGAATTTCGCGAAAACCGTGCATATGATAACTTGTATAGGATAAATAGGGTACCAGATACTGAACCTTCATCCTCAGACACAGACGAGTCAGAAGGAGAGCCTAGGAGAAATAAAAGAGAATTTAATAGATCTCCTTTTCATACACGACAACAATCGTATAATTATACGGAATGGTACCAAGAAAGAGGAACCAGCGGAAAACAAACACCATACCGGGCGGTCATTCCTCTGGCCCCACTGTGTTAAATTCTGTATCTATGTCGGCTTCCTCCTTGCCTCCTCTTTCTTCTCAACCTTTAACACAGGGCGAAGTAGCAGGGACATTGAATGCCAGAGAAAGCCCACCTCCCTCTTTTTTAGAGAGGATGTTGCTGACCAAATAACATCTGGTAGTGGACAATGTAAACAGGGCAATGGTGCATTTCAGATAATTAATCTTTCGGACCATAGAAGGTCGCACTTTGAAATACAGATCCTAGAGAAGGGCCTCTCTTTTGTTCCTAATACCTCCTTTAACGCTTTTAATTGGGTTAAAGACATCCATTTGTTTGGGAGGACTCTTAAGTGGAAAAAGTTTTTCAAGCTCAACGAAAAAAGACAATGTCTGGAGTTGGGCATTGATCCAGATGATTTTCAGGATATGCATACTTTATCTGAACTCCTTGAAGAGGGCGAGAGAGATCGCTCGAAAGGGCCATTTACCAAACTGAGACCGAAAAGTACTAAAATGCCTCCAATAATTGATCAGAATATTGATGCCTTTGTGAGGGTGGTGTGCGATGCTATAGAGAAGCTTCAGGGGACTCCTGAAGTTAAATTGTCACACTTTAACCTCTCAAGGGATGAATATCTGGCACTAAAAAATCTAGAAAAAGATCATTCTATTGTTATCAAGTCATCTGATAAGGGGGGAAATATTGTGATACAAAATCATGCTGATTACAAAAAGATGTGCCTTGAGATACTCAAGGATACATCGGGCTATGGCATCTTGAAGACAGATCCATCTGATGCATTTAAGAAGGAACTTGAGGGGATCATTAATCATGCTTTATCCCTTGAACTAATTTGAAAAAAATTTAATGGTCTTTTTTTATCCCTTTAGTGCAAAAACGAGTTCCCACATTCTATGGTTTCCCGAAAGTCCAAAAGGGGCTCCCCCCAAATTTAAAGTCCCGACCATAGTTTTGGGGGGATCGTAATTTAACGAAAAATGTGAGTACTTATGTTGACTCTATTTTTCTACCCTTTTTTGTAAATGCATTCCCTTTTATTGGGACACGGGGGGACTTCCCCTTTAATTTTGGAAAGGGGTTAAAACCATTGTCAGGGTTTTGGGGATGGGTTGCGAATTTTAAAAAATTCGATTCGGTCACTTACCCAAAATTTTTCCCGGACAAATTTTGTTCGGTGGGGAAATTGCTTCGGCACGGCATGGCCCCATTAAAAACGGGCTTTTTCCCAGGTTGCACAGACCCCTGCGGGGTTTGCTGTAAAATGTTTTTCCCAATGCTTAAATATGCAGGGGAGTTTGGGTTTTGGTCTTCTTTTAAAATTTGTTGTTTTTTTGTATGACAGCAGATGTCTGCCGCCGCTTTTAGAATCGTTTTATAAAATTTTTCCCCTGGGCCTTAAGGGGGAAAAAAAACTCCCAAAAAAAACTGAAGGGGGAATGTGCCTGAATTAAAAATCATGCAGTGAAAGCTGAAAAAAAAAAAAAGTGGAGCCCCAGGTGGCAACATTAGTGAAAGAGTGTTTGGGGGTTTCCGGCCCGGGAGCCAAAAGCGGGGTTTGGGGTTTAGGCGTGGCCCCAATGACATTCTGGAGGTGGCCAAAAAAGGAGGGGGAAGGGCCCCAGATGGCACAATGCTAGGGGCGGAGGTCACAGCGGCAGCAGCATCGGTCAGGGAAATGGACAATGACATTCTGGAAGGTGGCAAAAAAAGTTTGGCCCCGAGTGGCAAATTTACACAGTGTGGAGGGCACAAGCAGCAGCATGAGGTTTAAAGGGAGTGGCACAAAGACATTTGGAGGTGGCAAAACAGTATTTTGGCCCCCAGAGTGGCAACCAAAACAACAGTGTGGAGGCACAACAGCAGCAGTATGAGGTAAAGGGAAGGGGGCACAAAGGGAAATTTTGGGGGGGGCAAAAAAAAGGGGTAGGCCAAGAGTGGGACAATGGGCACGGTGTAGGTCACGGGGAGAGCCACGCAGCACATGAGATCAGGGCAGTTTCCCCAATTTACAAATGTTGGGAGGTTTATGGCAGCCCGCCAAAAGCAGGGAGCTTTAGGTCAGGGAGTGGAAAAATGAAATTCTGGAGGTGGCAAAAAAAAAAGTATTAGGCCACAGAGTGGCACCCAAAAACCCCAGTTTTGGAGGTCACAACAGCAGCGCATGAGGTCAGGCCAAAGGGGACAAAGGGCATTATGGAGGTGGCAAAAAAATTTTTAGGCCAAGAGTGGCACAATCACAAAAGTGTGGAGGGCAAAAACAGCCCGCAGCATTTAGGTCAGGCAATGGCACAAAAGACATTCTGGGGTGGCAAAAAACCCGTATTTGGCCACAGAGTGGCACATGACAGGTTTGGAAAGGGCACGGGGGCCCCCAGCATGAGGTCAGGCAGTGGCACCCAAAGGGCACGTGGGGGAGGGCACGGAAACAGCCACGCAGCAGCATGAGGGGTTTACCCGTGGGACAATGGGCATTTGGAGGTGGCAAAAAAAAAGGGAGTAGGCCCCCGAGTGGCCCCAATGACAGGATTTGAGGTTGGGACGGCGGAGGGGGCAACAGCATGAGGTCGAGGGGTGGCACAAAGACCAAAAAGTGTGGAGGGGACCGACGCAAAATTTCAGCAGCAGCTTGGGGTCATAGAGTGGCACAATGACAGAGTGTTGGGGTGGGGGCAATACCCGTCCCCGGTAAAGATGGTTTGGGCGCAGATGGGAAATGTCAGCAGATGTGTGGCATCAGGGGGGTTTGGGGGCATTTTGAATGTGGCTGAGGGCAGGGGGGTTTGAACCCCAAAACTGACGGCCCAAGGCATTATTGTGTGGGGAAAACGTCCGATCCACGCTGTTTTATCTTGGGCAAAGGTCCGGGGTTCCACATTTTCCCCTGGACCCAAACGGGTTCTCCTTGGGGAAAGGGAAAAGATGGCCCCCGCCCCACTGAAACCCGCTTTATGCCCCCTACTGGCGGGGGTGGACGCTTCTCCCAAAAACAAAAATCGGCAAGTTGCGGGCCCCACATCCAGTTTGGGGTGACCCGTTTTTTCCCGCAGATTTCTAAAAAAAGGGGGGGAAGGGGTGCTGTTTCCCAAATAGGCCCCCAAACCGTTGGTTTCAGGGACTGCTCCAGGTCCTGCGCTGCCCGCTGGCGAACCCTCCTACTTGGAGGTGAAGGAAGCTGTCATCAGGACTCCAGATTGGTTGCGCTGTTTGGGGCCCGGTAATGCTCCTAAACCCCCCCCTTTTCCCCCGCAGCCCCGGCGTAGTTGTGGGGCGCTGAGGAACCCCCCCGGGAAGGGCCTTTTCAGAGGAGGGGCGATGCCCCACTTGGAAAAGGCCCCAATGCTAAAGGAGGAAATTTTCCCTTTTAGTATTTGGTTTGGGCCCCCCTTAATAGTGGGGAAAAAGGCTCCCTTTTTGGCCGGGAGCAGGGTCCCCAAAAGGGTGGAGAGCCCGGGAAATCATCCCCCTGCCGGATGCTGAAATATTTAGCGTCACTAGCCAGGCAAAAAAAGCATTTTCTGCGGGCCTTCTGCACCAAAATGACTCCGAGGGGTCCCCCCTCCATTTCCCCTGTTTTATAAAAAAAAAATAAAAAAATGCCCCCCCCCCCCCCCCCCCCCCGGTGCTTTTGGGGGTTTTTCCCGCCTGTCTTTCCCCATTTTCCATCCCCCCCTCCAGCTGCTCCTGCTCCTCCCCTTTTTCACCTGGGTAGAAAATTTCCCTATTTCACCAGAAAAAGCTTCTGCTCCAAAGTCCTCCTCCTCCTCCTCCTCCCCATTTCCAGTTCCCCCCCGGCTCATGTGGCCGCCCAGATGTAGTTTGCCACGTCTCCAGTCCCCTGCCCAGACAGATTTTTTTAGCATTTTGTTCCAGGACATGAAGCAGTGGAATTTACGTTTTTATCCCGTTGTCCTGGCCTGACAAATAACGTGGCCCCTCGAATTTGGCCCCAACCAAAAAGGCAGGTGTCCCTGCATGAGCTGGGCCCTGGTGACATCAAAGTTAAACGGGGGAGTATTCTGTCTCCTGGATCATCAAAAAATCGTTAATGGCCTTTCTCGTTATACGTCGGTCCAAAATGTGCAGGCGGGAATTCAAGGGGTGGAAAACGCATATAAGAGTGTGTTGGGGGGGGCCCCGTTCTGCCGCTGCAACTCGGGAGGGTTTTTCCCTGGCTTTTTTACGAAGGTAAATGAGCACAGTTTCTGGCCATTTTCAGAATGTTTAAGATGGGTGAAGACTTCGGCCCTTTTAAAAAAATTTTAAAACACATGGCCATGCGGGGCCATGGACCATCCCCCTCGGTGCACGGGACACCTGTTCCCCCCATTGCCCCGTCCCTTGGTTCCGATTTGCAGTTGGCGGGAGAAGGCCACACATCGATTTTTGCTGCATGACGCGGAGCTTTTTCCTCCCTTTGACTTCGTTCCCCGAGGCAAGCCGGTTTGTAGAACTGCGTGACCCCGCGGCCCTACACTGTGGTATGAGGGAGCAGTCTTGTGGAGGCTGAGATGGGGTGGTGGGGGAGGAGGGGGGGCGGCCCATTGGCGCAGGAGCCGCGTTTGAAACGTGGAGGAGAAAGCGGCGTCCCCTGTCCAAGTTGTGGTTGGCGGGGGCAGGAGCACATTCACCCAGTGGGCCGAAAAGGGACTGTACTGGCCCTGACCTAGTTACTCTCCAATCCGCGCCCCTCCCCCCCTTGTAACAAACCGATAAGCTAAAGGCTGACCCCCTTCTGTTCTACATATTTAGAAGTGCTGGTACTGCCTTTTTGGAAAAGAAATTTCGGCTTGGAACTCTCCATCTCGGCTCGGCACAAGCCATTAGTTCTCTGAATGGTGCAGAGTCCACCGTTTGGAAAGGGAGGGACTGCAATACCAACAACTTGGACAGGAGCATGGTCAGCTGCTGAACCTTAGGATGGTTGGACGCATACTGTTGTCTCTTTGCAATAGCCTCGCTGAACGACTGCTGGCACCCTGAGTAGCGAAGTGCAGGCGCATCTGGACCGGGAGAGGAGGGCCAAGAGAAAACAGCTGCCTTCTGCAAGAGGTGGTGGAGCCTTGACTGGCTGCAATGGCATGCGTGCCACAGGGCGCTGCTGCTGCTGCGGCGGCAGGATGGACCACCACATCTGAGTCACGTTTCTCCCAGGCCACCGGATGGTGATGCTGCATGTGCTGACGCAGGGCCGTGGTGCCAACGTTAGCTCCCTGGCTACGCTTCACTTTCTGCCCACAGATTCTACATATACCCATATTCGGCTCCTCCGGTGTCTTAGCAAAGAACTGCCACACCGCCGAGTAGCTGATTTTACCGCCAACGCTCCGCACTGAGTGACTACTGCCGCCGCTGCCTCGCTGAGCCCCTGTGCCGCTACTTTCTTGGACCTGCGAAGCGGGTTTTTTACCCCGTGGCCGCTTGGCTCCCGACCTCACACTGCTGCTATCCTGCTGACTCACGGCCACACGACCAACTTGCTGGCTGCGCTAGTGTCTGACGCGCAAGCTGACGCCCTCTTCTCCTGACGATGATGAAGCCCTTGCCTCACCCGGCTCCCAAGTGCGGTCGGCTACATCATCATCTATTTGTGTTTCATCGTCACTGCTGTCCTCATCACCGGTCTTGGTATGCCGAGGCTGACCTCTCACAACATTACCTCCCATGCCACTCTCCACATCTATACTTTGCCGCCTACTGCAAGAAGCAGGGGATATTGGCCCCATTTCTTTGCTGCCAAGTAGCTGCGGACTGCCCTCTTCAAATTGTTCATCCTTGCTATATAGTGGCGCTGAGCCCAGACCACATAGTAGATCTCTGGCTGAGGGAACCGGATGGGACAGAGGCGGGCTGAGGACAGGTGAGGGCCGCTGACCCGCTCCCGGGCCATGCCAACTAAGTATTGTGTCTGAGGTTCCCACTGACTCTTGGCTGGGGTTGTCAGATGTCATCTGTGAGGAAGAGGATGACCTAGTCAACCAATCAAGAACCCTTGGGTTGCTGAACAACACACGGCCGCTAGATGACAGCGGCAGTTGTGGCCTCACCGAGTGACCCCTGCTGCGACGTCCCCTTGCTGTGCTGCGACCTGGGCCTGTTCCAGGAATGTTTGTGCCACTGCCACTCGCAGGTGCAGAGCCTGCCACCTCTCTGTCTGACATACTGTTTGTTCTAAAATGTACAGACACTGTTTGATGAAGATATCTGTATATGATAAATATACACCCTGTTTTTGACTCCAAATGAACCCAGTAACAAGCTTGGGTAACCCTTGGATATAACTTGCGCTCCACAAATGGCCAGGAAAAATTTACTTGTATGTGTCGTTTAAAAACACTGTGTGTTTTACTAAATGTAAAAGCACAAACAGGCTTAATTAACCTTCGGACATGAATTATGCTACAGGAAAAATGTATATATTTTGGCGTTGAAAATGACGGTTTCTTGGGATCACCACAGCTGAAAAACAACGCTTAATTAACCCCTGGATGTAAATTGCGCAAAAGAATTGAGCAGCCACAAACTACTAGCTTTGTAGCGTGTTACAATTGCGTGTTTTCTACGCCACACAACAAGAGATAAAATTGTAATTAACCTTTGCTTGTGAATTAGGCTACAGGAAAATTGTATTTTTTGGTGGTGAAAAAGACCGTTTTTTGGAGTCACCACAGCAGCAGAAGATCGCTTAATTAACCACTGGATGTAAATTGCGCCAAACAATTGAGCCACCACAAACTAGTAGCTTTGTAGCGTGTTACAATGGCGTGTTTTTTACGCTACACAACAAGAGATAAAATTGTAATTAACCTTCGCTTGTGAATTATGCTACAGGAAAAATGTATATATTTTGGCGTTGAAAATGACGGTTTCTTGGGATCACCACAGCTGAAAAAACAACGCTTAATTAACTCCTGGATGTAAATTGCGCCAAACAATTGAGCCACCACAAACTAGTAGCTTTGTAGCGTGTTACAATGGCGTGTTTTTTTACGCTACACAACAAGAGATAAAATTGTAACTGGCTTAGATCCCCCTTGGATATTCATTGTGCTGTGAGCAGATAGGATTTAAATGTATATGCAGCTGCAGTGGACGCACACTGGATTTCAGATCCAATACCCAAAAAAAATCAGAAATAGAACGTTAAGAGAAGCAGTCTCTGAGACAAGCTGAGACACCCCACAAAAATCGCTGTATAAACATCAGTTCTTCAGTAACAATCAGCCCGGCAGCACCTTCCCTGATCAGTTACTAGTGAGAGCGGTATGAGCTCCCAGCATCGCGCCCGGACTTAGATAGTGCGGTGACATCAGCGAATGCCGCCGGTCTCTGATTGGCTTCATCTCTGCACATGTCATGCAGGCTATGCCCTTCTTCCTCCCAGTGTGCTTTGCCCCATGTTGCGCCATGTGCTCGCAGCCATTTTATCAATCAAAAACACACTTCGTTCACCCGAAGTCCCCCAAACTTCGACTTCGTTCAGAACCGAAGTTTTCCTGAAATTCTAAACGAATTCCACTTCGTTAGAATCGATTCGCCTATCTCTAATCATGATACATACCTCTGTAGTATTGATGTTGAGGCTCTGTACAGCTCCATCCCCCATGAGGTAGGACTGAGAGCTGTACAGTTTTTTCTGGATCCCCGGCCAGTTTTTTTAAAGGGGTATTATCGTTTGAGCTGTTCGGGCTGTTCAGTTAATTTTCTCAGATTGAGTTTGAAATCCAGGGTGTGTCTCTCCTGTTAGCAGGCGTTTCTCTCCTCCCAGGAGGCGTGTCTCCCCTCACTGAAGAACTGTGACATCATCATTTTCTATAAAGCAGGGGATGCAGAAGGTTGTCTGGATATAACAGCTCTGTAGCCTCCTGCATGTTTATGTATTATGTCTGCAGCCTTTAGGCTTCAGCAAGCTCCAGCAAGCACCTGTTATATCTCTTATCACACAAATTACACTGAAAGCCAGCAGCTTTCACTTCTAGTGGTGTTCCCCCAAATTGTACTGACAACAGGCAGAGAGCTTTACTCAACTACAAGGACAAATATCAGCTTCAAGTAAAGATCTCTGCCTGTTGTCAGTGACATGTGAGTGAAAATGGGGAGAGGAGCACTCAGCTTTGAGAGAAGAACCTGCTCAACCTGTAACTAACTTGGCCTGGTAGTGCAGTGGTAGAGTGTTGGCTTTACAAGGAAGGGGTTTGGAAATCTAGTCCCTCACAGAATATTCCCCTCCCCCCTAAATTCTACACATAAGTAGAGAGACCTAAAATATATATGTCAATCTCTATAATGATATATATACACATACATAGCTCCCCTATATCATGTCTCATCTCCCAGAATATATGCATTGTATCACATATGTTGGAAGTGCTTGGTGTGACTACTGCGAAGATGGGACACTATATAGGGGAGCTTTGTGTGTGTATATAAATAAAATTATAGATGTCTACTGTACAGATTATGACGTCATAAGTAGGCGGGACTTGCATTTGATCTGAGGAACAGAATGCCCTCTTTTCCAAGTAGCAGCTTAAGGACTGGACCTGTGAGGAGGTTAATCAACCTCTTGGCAAAAGCCCTTTAAACAGGCAATAATTTCCCAGATCCTTCACCTAGAGCTGGGAGATGTGTATAGAGCCAGCAGACCTTGGTTTCACTATCGATTTTAAAAGCTCAGAGGGGAGTAAACACAGAGTGTGCAAGCAGCCAATCACAGCACAGGGGGCGTGGCCGGGGCGTTTCCTGTCTACGGGCGTATCCCAACAGGCTGAATGAAATGTCAGCCAGCCAATCACAGTGCAGGGGGCGTGTCTAGTGAATCGACCAGGGGTTGTTCCGACCAGCATCAGAGCAACAGCAGAAACAGAATACAGATTTACAGAGAAGCTCATATCTGCTAAACCAAGTGACTGAGGTAATGCAACCCAATTACAAAAGTGCTTATTTTTACTGTCCCCATAATCTGAGACATGATCTTTGTAATGATAAAACCCCTTTAAAGAACATAATCAACTTGTTCTGGAATTGCTGCGTTTTGTACTTACACACAATTTTTTTCTTTTCAATGGTTGCTATTACCACCAGCTCAGGGAGACAGCTATGGGGAGCCAATGTGCTCCCTCATACGCAAATCTCCTCCTGTGCTGGTGGGAAAGCACCATTGTTTTTTCTGAACAGTATCAGCAAGCCCAAGAACATAATTATTTTTGCGGTCGTTATATTGACGACATTGTCATCTTCTGGTCCGGGTCTCCTACACAATTTTATCAGTTTGTGACAAGTTTAAACATCAATAATATTGGCCTCAAATTTACTTCAGTCATGCATAGGACCGAATTGGTCTTTTTGGATGTCCTAATTAGGAAGGGTACAAACATCTCTATTCTGGAAACCTACTGCAGTCAATAGCCTGCTTAGGTGGGATAGCTTCCATCCATTTCCATTGCGTCGTGGGATCCCTAAGGGACAGTACATCCGTACCCGCCGCAAATGTTCCACTCTTCAGACTTTTAAAAAAGAAGCAGATATTTTGCGTGAAAGATTCCTTGAGCGAGGCTATCCTAGGGAGATCTTGTCCTCTGCCTATCAAATGGCCCAGAGAGCAGATCGTATCTCTCTTCTACAACCACAGAGACCCAAAGAGTCCAAAATGCATGATAAAACCAGGATAATTGGCACATTTGATAATGCGTTTCAACAGATTAAGGGGATTATCAGTAATTTCTGGCCATTACTACATCATGATCCTGACTTGGCCGAATTTATTGACCCCTATCCCAGTATTACACTAAGGCGGGGAAGGACTCTTGGGGATACTCTTGTCTCTAGTCATTATATCCCCCCTTCCCCTGCAGGCACTTGGCTTAGAAGCAAAGTCACTGGTACGTACAAATGTGGTTCATGCAAAGCGTGCAAATTTGTTCTTGTTTTCAAAACAGTCACTAATATAACTACCGGGAGGATTTTTCGTATGAATAGCTATGCCAACTGTAAGTCCTGAGGTGTTATATATCAAGCATCATGTGGCTGTCCCTATATGTATGTTGGTAAAACAATCAGGGAGTTTAGACGTCGAATTTTGGAACATATTGGCGATATTAAACACCATCGTGACACGCCTCTTGCACGCCACATGAACACCATCCATTCCAATCATCCCCAATCGATCACTTTTTCAGTGATCGAAGTGGTTACTCCTTCCCCACGTAAAGGGAACTTTGATAAAAAATTATTACAGAGAGAGGCTCACTGGATTTTCTACTTGAGAACCCTCCAACCACATGGTTTAAATGACTCTCTGTCATTTACATAATTTATCTAGCTTGCCCTGTACCAGATATTGTAACAACCTATTCTTTCAGCATTATATATCTTTTGTGTTATCTTTATTTATTTGTTCTCATTTATTTACTTTTTCATTTTGTGCAGCCCCATTCATTTATTTTGTACACTTGTACATCTTATAGACAGATTCCTAGATTGTAGACATTACTTGGTCTTTTGTACGCTTATCCTACGGCTCTAGTAGCATGTATCCGGTACGTGTGTATCTTGATGGGCAATATATATTTTTAATCTGAAGGTGTTGTGATTGCCCTACCTGATGGGCGTATTTTGAGTGTGCCTCTGATGAGCGTTTGTTTTTATCATGTGCCGAATATCGCGGCTCTTGAAGTACTGCGCCTGCGCGAGTTTTCGCGCAGCCGCTCCTGCATAGAGATGAATGGCGTCTATGGCTATCTGCCCTTACTTTATTTATATATGCGCGCTTTTTCGCGGCAACATCGCGAGACTCCCGTCATCCATGTGCTGTTGTTGTTTCAATACAACTTTATTGCTCAGCTTGCACATGCACCGTACCTAGCTAGGGACCCGGCCGGCGCCATAGTTGTCTACCATGCCGTAGGTTAGTAAATCTATTTCTGGTATATATAGGTGTCTACTTTCTGATTAGGGTGGCTGCTATTTTCATCTTCGGGCATCCACCTGTAGTGCAGTACCACGGATCGACATCTTAGGATCCTTGTACCGGTGATTATCATTCTCATCTTGAAGGGACGTAAGCGTATCATAGTGCCAGTGTATGCTATTTCATCTATATATAGTTATAACAACTTGTTGGTTCCCTGTTGAGCCCACATGACTGGTGGGTGAAACGCGTTGGACTTGTTTTGTTATGTGTTATTTTTGTTTGGTGAATCGTCTTTATTATTTCTGTTTTGGCACTGTTTTATGTCACATCCTTTGTTGATAGTTTATAGGTGTTTTTTGTATGTGTGGTATGTTCCGTGTCCTTTATGTGGTACTGTAATTGTTAATTAGGGTGTTCCTGTGTGGGGTCGCCCTTGTCGGGGCGGGTGCTCTGCTGTTTGTTACTTTTATCTCTCTTTTTTTGCTCTACATTTTGTGGGGTGCTTGCAGTTTGGTATAATTTTATATTATACTATTAAAAGTTATATTTTATATTTTACACCCATAGGCATTTTTGATACATATGGTAGTTCTTTCTTAGCAAATAGTGCCCTTATCCCCATAAAAAATTGAAAAAATAATTCCCAGGTCCAAACCTAATACATTGTACCTTCAGCTGCGTACTACCCATCTAGTTGAAATGGGGAAACACAACTGTGCTAGCTTTTTTTTTAAATGTGGTATAAATGACATGTTATCTTTATTCCATTGATCAGTACAATTTTTTTTTTAATTTGCATTGTATTACCATTTTTTTAGATCAATACCTTTTTTAGTTTTCAGTCTACAAACCTGTGTGAAAGCATGCTTTTTGCAGACTGAAGTGTGATTTTAATTGGTACCGTTTTCTGATACCTGTAACTTCATGATCTTTTTTATACCAATGATTGGGGAGGCAAAGAGACCAAAAATATTGGAGTTTGGTATTTTTTATGGCATTCACTGTGCAAGATGTATGAGATTATATATTAATATATCAAACTTTTACAGACACACCAATACCAATTATGTTTTTTTTTTTTTATTTGAACATGAGGAAAGATGGGTGGGTTTGGAATGTTTAACATTTTTTTTTTACTTTTTTTAACATGTAATTTTAGTCCCTATAAGGTACTTAACCAATAGTGAGCATCAACACTTGTACACTATTTTGCTATACAGTAGTATTGCAGAATAGTGTATATTTACAGCTCTCCTATTACATCCTGCCTCTGGCACAGTGTACAGGGTGCAGTAAAATAGCAGGTCTTAGGCTCCCAGCTGCCATGACTGTAGGTCGGCCCCTCTGTGATTTCAGTATGGGCATGCCAATTTGGGGATGGGAGGGGGGTGCCCTTGCTTCAGCATAACTGCTTAGATGCTTAGATGTATATGAGTCAGACTCAGCTGGTGCGCCTGCTTCTAACATAAAGTGCCCCCTTACTGTTGCCTATCTCTGCCTACATATCATACTGGCCCTGGCATGTCCATGTGCTGCATTAATACAACTATAAAACCATGGCTTTAGCTATAAATAGGACAATATTTTTGTTAGGTTTGCGTGTTTTCTATTTGTTTATTGAGATCTTACTTTAACTACTTTAGTTATGTTATTTATGGTAATGATATTAGAAGCCAATATAGGAACACTTTGGGTGACATGTATGAACTTTGGCGCCGACAGGCCAGTTCTTAATGGCCTTAAAGCAGTGTAGAATGCACCAGTATGTATGAACCTTTTCTTCTGCAGTTCATACATTTGGCACATTGTGGGTGTGAGCCTGGCACAAAGTCTATCTGTGCCGCATAGTAAAAAAGTAGAAAAGACTTTACAGAATTCCTGACAGCTAGGGTCATGCTTACTGATGTTAATTTTAAAACTATATTAAATTACATTATTTCCTCAAAATATGAAATTAATATCAAATCATATAACATAAAATTAAAATTTTTAAAAA
>JAODAL010064152.1:0-18877 GCA_025379985.1 Phyllomedusa bahiana
AGGCCGAGCTGAGCTGCAACGCAGCCAGGCGGGACGAACGGGGTGCGAACGGGGAAGTGCGAACTCAGACCCGAGCCTTCTTCAGCGGGCAGTCCAACCCGGGTAGCTCTTTAGAAATTTCTGGACGACAAGGTTCATGACATGTGCCAGGAAAGGGGATGTGCTCCAGCCACCGATCTAAGGGGGGCCAGCAGATTTCGCCCGTTATCGCACACCACCTTGCCTGCACAAGGTTCTTGTCACCCAGCCAGCGTTTTGTTCTCGTTGCTTAGAGCCGTCCACAGCTCCTGACCTTTTGTGGACGGTCCCCCCAAGGCAGATTAATTTTCAACACGGCCTGGTGTCTCTGGGCACGTGATGCCACCAAGGACCTTGGGGGAAAGAGCCCTGCACCATCCCTGCGGTTTGAAGAGCGTGCGCCGAGCCTGAGAGCCACCGTCACCCCCAGACATCCACCCAGCTCACCCAGTGAGCTGTCACAGAGATAATAGCGGCCTTGGCCGTGCTTCCCTATCCATGTGTCGGTGGTGAATGGACTTTTCCGGACACAGATGCAGACAACCGCTTGAAATTTTAGATGACACGTGGCTGCCAGGGCAGGGACGGCTTTTCTGGCAAAGAAATGCCTGCTCGGCATCTGGTATTGGGGGCAGGCGAGGGTGGAACCCATCTGTGTCCACCAGAGGGAAAGGCAACATTCCAAGGCCAAAAGCCTGGCAATGCCGACATTCAGGCTTTTGGCTTTGGGATGGTTTGGGTTAAAGTGTTTCTTCTGCTCCCAAACTGGAAGACAAAGGCTGGCTGCTAGACTGGCGCTGTAACGGCTTGCAGGTCGTCAAACTGGGGGAAGGAGAAGGGGTGGGAAATGGGTCTCTGGTGGTGCTGGTGGTACTCGGCGACGGTGGAGGCTAACCCGGAGGCTGATCCCTGATCATGACTCTGAGAGACATGGGCAGCTGAGGAACGCTTGGTGGGGTAGGAGGAGGAGCGGAGACAAAGGTGTGACAGTGGTTTGGGAAAGGGCCCCGGGGTCGGTCTGGCCTTTTTTGGCCAAGTGTTCCTCCATTTCAACTCATGCATTCGCTGCATGTGACTAGACATGTTGGTGGTGGTTAACCACTTTAAAGGTTTCTGCCTCTACTTATGCGTTTACGGCAAAGGCGCATATGACATCGCTGGGTGAATCAGAGGCTTGCTCAAAAAGGCCCAGGCTTGAGAGGTCCTGGGGCCTTTTTGACGGCGATAAGCGAGGAGCGGGGTTTGCGCTGACCCCTGGCTGGCGCAATCATACAGCGGACTTCTGCGACCGCCCTCTCCCTTTTTTGGGGGGCGGACCCTAAATTTACACTACCCCATCGTCTTCCTCCTCGTCCACTGATGAAGCGCTCGCAAGCAAATTCTGCGGAAAAGCCAGGGTGGATCCGCAATGTCGTCATCATCATCAATCATCAACACAGGTGACATTTGGGCCCTCCTGACTTTCTGCATCCAGAAGCTGCGGGCAAACAAGCAAGGGGCCTGCAAGGCTTGCCACCCCCCGGGATTTTTGCCGTTTTGCCCGGCTTCCTTTCACCTCCTCGATGGCATCAGTCTGGGGTAAGCAACTAAATCATCCCTTGATTTTTTAACATCCTTTGACCCCAACCGCATTTGTCATAAAAGAGGTTTTCAGCAATGGTTTTCCCACAGTGGGGGGTACCAGTTGACTTTTGGGGTGCTTCTGTTGGGAGGGGATGCGATGAGACTTTTTGGGGCCCGTGACTGCGGGAACGAGGAGGTAAACTGTAGATGGGGTTTTTGCATTAACCCTGAAGGGACAGATTGGCACGATTTTCGTACTTAGATTCACAGGGCCCGCCCAGCGAGACAGGCCTACAGTTGCAACTGATGACCGTGGCATGCGTTTTGTGCCACAGGGAAGGAGCACCTTCCCCGACCTTACCCCCATGGCTACCCCCCCTTTGCTGTTAAAAACCCTTTTCGCTCCATGTTCAAAAATATAAAAATTTAAAATATGGAATATTTTTTGGGAAAGTTTTTTTAAAAGACCAAATACCTTTCCAAATCCCCCCTTTAAACAAAACAAAATTGCTGGTTTAAATTTACTGCATGGGGTCTATCAACAAATCTGGACTGGGCAAAATCCAAAAAACCGTATCTGTTATTTTTTTGGGATAAATAAACTATTTTTTTTCACCCTTTTAATTTTACCTGGGTGAAAAATAAATTTTTGCGTTTTTTAAAATTTGAGATGCTGCGTCAATGAACAGTGTGGTTGCAAAAGCAAAAACAGAACTGTTTTGGTTTTGATAAATAAAAAGGTATTTTTTGCACCTTTCAAATTTACCTGTGGGGAAAATAGAATTCTGTTTTAAGATTTCGTAGATGCGCGCATGAACAGCTGGGGTTTTCAAAATCAAAAAAACGTAAAATTTTTAGTTTTTATATAAAAAAAGGTATTTTTGCACCTTTTTAATTACCTGTGGGAATTAGAATTGTGTTTTAAATTTTTTTTTTTTTTTTTTTCTGAGCTGCTAAAGAACATGCGGGTGCGCAAAAGTCAAAAAACACTAATGTTATTTTTGATATAAAAACTGTATTTTTTGCACCCTTTTAAATTTACCGTGGTGAATATAGAAATTTCTGTTTTAAATTTACGTAGTGCTGCGTCAATGAACAGTGTGGGGCGCAAAATCAAAAACACATAACTTTTGTTTTTATATAATAAACGGGTTTTATTTTTTGCACCTTTTAATTCACCTTGTGGGGAATATAGATTTGCGTTTTTAAATTTTCGTAGTGCGCTCAATGAACATGCGGGTCGAAAAAATCAAAAAAAACGTAACTGTGAGTTTTCGTACGAACACGGTATTTTTGGCAACAAACAACCTGTGGACTAAAGATTTTGGGTTTTAATTTTTAAATGCAAGGTTGGGTATATCAACAGTCACAGGGGTAATGGGGAAAATTGGGAACACCATCTGAAATGTTATGTAATAAAATGGGGTTTTTGCAGCTAACAAAGAGACCCGCAGTTACAGAAATGATGTTTATCCAATTAAGTTCAGGCTGCCCAAAACAGGAAAAAATTTTTAAAAGCAAAATTTTAAAATAAAATATTTACTAAATGTCTACATAAGTTTGGTGAACTTTTTTCCATGTTTTTTAGATAGGCTTTTTTGTGTTCGCCCCGGGACCCCCCCCCCCCCACCGCCGTGAATTTACAGCGGTAGATCTGCTTTAAAATTCTCTATTAACACAAAAAAATCTTTAAAACTGTAATCTAACAAATTGGGAAAGGGCACAGCTAAAAGTAAGGGTTTTTCTGTGCGAAAAAAACTAATTTGCTGAGCTGTTTGGGCCCCAGGGAGAGCGCAGGTCCTATCCCCATGGACCTGAGAGACCTGAGGGTGAAACAGGAAACCTGTTATGTAAAACGGGGCATGTGATTTTTCCAGCCAATCGAAATACAATCCCCGTCATGACTCGCACACACATCTCACCTGCTCTATTCGTAAACTGATTTTCTGGGTGCCAAAAAGTCAGGAAGCGGGGAAAAAGGGGCGATCTTAATAGATGATGCACAGATTTTAACCTTAATTATCGCATGATCTGGAAATTTCGATCACCATAAAAACCTTGCCGATTTCAACTTTGTCGATAAAAATCGCTCAACACTATTAATAATGATATATTGATGAGTTATATGAGTCCCATCAGTCAGGTCGCTCTGTTCTCTCCAGATACTGATATAATAGCAGTGAAGCCACTGTCCTATAATGAGAACCCCAATAGAAGAACATACAATGCTTTATTGGGTATACAGCTGACGTTACATCATAGACTTTTATTCATTTGGGTTCATGACTCTTCCAACGAAGAGATTGACGTCATTAGTTTTATCTTTGATAATCATCATGAAAGGACGGTCCGCTGTAACCTGTCGTGGGACGCTTACATACACCTCCTCAACACCTGTGACCGCGGCAGCCTCTGTACCCTCCTCGTCCACAGTCATCATGGCCTTGTGCCTGGCCTGTATAAGAAAAATAAAAAATAGGTGAGTTTATAGCATCTAAACAAATATATGATCGATTGAGAGGAACCAATAGGAAGTTACTATATGGATGGTAGACATACTAGTCTATATTGGCATGTCACATGACCATGGCATGCTTATCAATGGTGATGTCACTTTGGCAGGCAGTGATGCCTGTTAAGGACTGTTAACGGACAGTGGTGGAGGAGCAACCAGATAGATGGTCTGAGATCAGTGATGTTGGCATATTGAAAAGGGTTTGTGTTGGGACTAATACTACAACCGGTGAACAGTAGTCCTCTGGCATATTCCTCTTGGATGATTAGTTAAAAATATTGCATGCTTCACATACTTACACTTGGGATGCTAACCATGTGATCCCTCAAGGCCAATCAGAAGTTTCGGAGGCTGTTCAAAAGGTGTTGTGGTGCCCATTTACATAGGACATCTTATATTTGCTCTAGGGAGGGCTTCCCCCTTGCAAAATCCTCTTTACTAAACTTTTTTTAAGCTTCTTTTGAAATAATAATGTTGGGTCCTAGTATTGCAATTTAGTGAGACCGGTCAGCAGAACGTTGAAAATTCACTTTTGATTCAATGACTGGAGAATTTTTGTATTTTGGAATACATATAAATAATGGAGGCTAAAATAGTCATTATCTCCATTATCCGAAATTTGGAGTTTAGCCATAGAGATCCATAAGGTCATTATACAAGTTATACAGCTCACCTGTGACACCTGCAATGGAACGTCTTCAGTAACCCCAGAAAGATCAGCCTTGTCGGTGAAAACATCTGTAATGCCTAATTGACTTAACACATCCTCAAGGTCTATTGTAGAAGAAAGTGAAACTCGGGGAATTGACACTATTATGTTCCTGAGAAAGAAAATGGAGAAGGGGTCAGTCATGTACCACCATCAAGTCAAGAGACTACAATGTACAAAAAGGAAGAACATTTAGCATTTCAATAGTGGCCACCAGGTTTTATATGTGTCCCTTAAACATATCTCAGGTGACAAATTAAAAAAGGGATGGATCCATCAACGACCCCCCCAACAAGGGATTCCAATGGTGATCCCATATGAAGGGTGTGGTCATGGGCATCCCTGCGACCCCCGTGCCAGGTCGCAGGCACACACGCACCCCGGCAGCATGTCCCGCTGCGAGCAACGCCGCGACCCGGTCCTTGGGCTGCGGGCGCGCTCGCAGCTCTGCCCACTTACCTTGCAGCGCTCCTGCAGTGCTTCAGGAGCGTGCTCCTGCTGTTGGCTGGCTGCGCGTTCGCCCCTAGCGGGTGCGCGCAGTGCTGCAGTTCAATTTAAAAGGACAGCGCGCCAGGGATTGGTTTTACCGGACGCTGTTCCTATTTAAGCCCTGCCTCTTCCCTACCACCTTGCCGAATCTATAGTGCCCTGTACCTAGAGAGGAAGCATTTTGTTGTGCCTTATTGCCATTTCCCTATATCGTACCCTTCTGCCTCCATCCCTCCACTACGAATCTTTGCTGCCTGTCCTGACCTTCCGCCCGTTCCTGACTATGAGCCTGCCTTATGATTCTGTACCACGCCACACCTCGGCAGCCACCGTAAGCAAGTCACGTCAGGGGTAGTGACCTAGTAGTAATCTGCCGCAGCAAGTCCATCCCACTTTGCAGCGGGTTCTGGTGAAAACCGGACATACTTAGACTTCGCTCCCTGGCGTGGCTTATACCATCACTTGCGGTGGTCCAGAGGATCCACTACCACTGACCGTTACAGGTGTTAAATCTTACCATAATTCTAGCTTCTTTATCCATTCCCTCAATGAGCCATTCTCAAAATTTTTCTCCACGTCTTCCATTTTTCCTTCATCTGGAATAATAAAGAAGGCAGAAACATTTCCTTTGTAGGGAACTTCGACCACCACCAATCCATCTAAGAAGACCACAGGATACAGTCCTTCTCTTCTCATCATCTGCACCTTCACAACTTTCTCCTTATCCACATGGAAGTCTCTTTCCTGGGTAAGATTCTTATCGAAAATATCTTGCCAGGTTCCTAAAATGAAGTTGGTAAAAATGATCTCTATCATTGTAATGAACCTTTGTGCACCAGAGTCATCATGTGCAGGCAGATCAATAACCTGTGTGCCTATATATTGTCTTATTTTCTTTATAGTAAAGTAATTCTGAAGATTTCTAATATTAGTTGTATTTCACTTAACATTTTAAGAGGTAATTTTCCTCTAATTAAGTGGAAATACTTATGTGGCATGACCTGATGCAACAAGCACCAGAGTCATCAGGGGAAGGCAGATCAATAAGCGGCTTGACTGTATAATGTCTTACTTTCTGAACAAAAAAATTCTGTAGATTCATAATATTAATTGTATTTCACTTAACATTTTTAAGATCTAATCTTGCTCTAAATAAATGGAAATACTTATGTGGCATGACATGATGCAAAATGTACCAGAGTCGTCAAGGGCAGGCAGATCAATTAGCGGCTTGCTTGTATAATATCTAAATTTTATGTATAATGTTACTTTCAAGGGAACTTGTCACATTGAACGTGCATCCCAGTCTGTGGGCATGATGTTATAGAAGAGGTCTATAACATGCTCTATAACATGTTCCATAACATACTGCACATTGAGTGTAACACATTTCCTTTAAGGGGATTTGCTCAATGTGGAAAACATCTTCTCAGGAAGAATCTACCCCCCAAGTACTTGCCATCAAGCTCCTCTAAAAGTAGCCATTGACAGCTGAAGCTATATTTGTCATTGTGTCCAATCAGACAAACGGTCATCAATGTAATACAAAGTCATGTCAAATCGGCCAAAATAGGATCGCTGTTTGTAACAGCTCCATGGTCTGGGTCATAGAGGACAGTATTGAGGACTGACCCCCATTACGATGCCCAAATGTCCTCTGGAATAAGGGATGTTCAAATGGAAAATTGAGCAATAATACATTATCAATGCAGTGCACCATGTGATTAGGTCTTCGAAATGAATCTGATTGACTCACAAAAATGTCCTTGATGGTTCAAATATGGTGGACATTTAAGGTGGTTGAAATTCTTCCCCATTAATACTTATAAACCTTGCGCAGTGTCTGATTTTACCTTTGAAACAAATCACATTTATAATAAATAACCCTGTGTCTCGATCAAGATTCTCCACGATATTTTTAATCCGTCCACTGGTTTTCTTTTCTGCGTAGCAGTTTATTTGATCTTTTGCTTCTTGCAACTTATTAAAATCAGTAGAAAAAACTTCAGATTGGAACAACTTCAAATCATCCTGGAACTTCTGACGAACATGAAGCTCCTTGTCCACAAAGCAAGCATTGGTTGTGTACAGTGTGATGCTGCTCAAATGTTGGTTAATGGCTTTTTGGAGCTGCTGGAAGCCTTTGGTGATGTTTTCTTCTGAAATCTTAGAGGTGTCAATACTGAGTCCTTTGAGGATCTGCTGCTGGGTCTCAGACTTGGCGCCAAGAGAAACCAGATAAAATGCCACTACAATACTATATGGAGAGAATAAGAGATTCTCTTTGGGATGAGCAGGAGCCAGTTGGTTGTAAAGCTTCACTGTAAATTCGTCAATAGAAGCTGCTACTTGTCTGTCGGCCTCAGATTGCTGCCCGTCATTGTTGGCTGTTGACTGACTGAAGACCCTGGCACAGAGCAGAGCTTGGCTCGAAAGCACCAACAGGAAGAACTTAATTTTTCTACAATAAAAGTCAAAATGAAAGTCTCTTTAGGATTTGTATACTTTTACATACAACTATTTCATCAGACAGTCAATTGTTCTTCTTTTCACCAGTAAAATAGAAGGGGAAGGGAGGGGAGTATTACATTACTGCAGTATCAGACTACACAGGGATGGATCGTAGTCTGTGACCATGGAGACACATAGACCTGCAAAGGAGCTGTATACACAGAAAGTAGGATGTTTTAAAATGAGGACTATAGTAAATATTTCTCATGCAGGACCCAGTACAATCTGCTGATATTGGAGGCTCCAGTGCTGGACTCAGTACAATCTGCTGATATTGGAGGCTCCAGTGCTGGACCTAGTACAATCTGCTGGTAGTGGAGGCTCCAGTGCAGGACCCAGTACAATCTACTGATATTGGAGGCTCCAGTGCAGGACCCAGTACAATCTGCTGATATTGGAGGCTCCAGTGCTGGACTCAGTACAATCTGCTGATATTTGAGGCTCCAGTGCTGGACTCAGTACAATCTGCTGATGGTAGAGGCTCCAGTGCTGGACTCAGTACAATCTGCTGATATTGGAGGCTCCAGTGCTGGACCCAGTACAATCTGCTGGTAGGGGAGGCTCCAGTGCACGACCCAGTACAATCTGCTGAAAGTGGAGGCTCCAGTACAATCTGCTGATGGTGGAGGCTCCAGTGCTGGACCCAGTACAATCTGCTGATAGTGGAGGCTCCAGTACAGGACCCAGTACAATCTGCTGAAAGTGGAGGCTCCAGTGCAGGACCCAGTACAATCTGCTGACAGTGGAGACTCCAGTGCAGGACCCTAGTTAATCTGGCTGATATTGGAGGCTCCAGTGCAGGACCCAGTACAATCTGCTGATAGTGGAGACTCCAGTGCAAGACCCAGTACAATCTGCTGATAGTGGAGGCTGCAGTGCAGGACCCAGTACAATCTGCTGACAGTGGAGACTCCAGTGCAGGACCCAGTACAATCTGCTGGCAGTGGAGGCTTCATTGCAAGACCCAGTACAATCTGCTGATAGTGGAGGCTCCAGTGCAGGACCCAGTACAATCTGTTGATAGTGGAGGCTCCAGTACAATGTACAAATCACCAGGGCACAAGGAAGATGATTGCTTCAGCCTGGAACACAATTCATGCAATGCACATATTTACTGAATAGGAAGCATCAGTCCTGTCCCTATTACAAGGACATTAATAGCAATGGGTACTTAGAAATTACTGTTGCAACATAGGTCCAGTCATGTTACCAGCTGTTGATGCCAAGGATTATTTGCTTAATAGAGCAATATTGGACCCCCAAAAAATTTCAAAGCTTTAATAAGGTACATTAAAAATATAAACATCCAACTTCAGCATTCGACCGTGATATACAGCATACCCATATAAGGACAAAGTAAGATGCATGTACTCAGCATTTAGTTGCGACCTCCCGGTCGTTCAAGAAAGTCCAGACATAAGTCCGTGCATCCTGTCGGAGACCCAAAAAGTGACCCAGGGCAGAGATGGAGCAAAGATGGTAACTTGCGCACGCTCGAACGTGCTACGTTTCGGGGTAAGCTCCTCCCCTTCCTCAGGCACGAGCTTACCCCGAAACGTAGCACGTTCGAGCATGCGCAAGTTACCATCTTTGCTCCATCTCTGCCCTGGGTCCTGGCGTCTCCGACACGGATGCACGGACTTATGTCTGGACTTTCTTGAACGACCGGGAGTCGCAACTAAATGCTGAGTAACATGCTATCTCTACTTTGTCCTTATATGGGTATGCTGTATATCACGGTCGAATGCCTGAAGTTGGATGTTTATATTTTTAATGTACCTTATTAAAGCTTTGAAATTTTATTTGGGTCCAATATTGCTCTGTTAAGTATTGTTTGTGGGGCTTGGAGAACCCCGTGTTTGGAACCCGCCAATAGAAAACCAGCGAAACGGTTAACAGTGGTCTAATTATATATTGACAAGGATTATTTGCTTCCCTCTCCTTTAACTATATGACTTTCTGGATGTTAATGCAATTTGTATAGAATAAATGACTTCTTACAATCATCAATAATCAACTCCTGAAGATGTTGTCATCTTATTACAGATATTTATGTATAAATAGCATCTATTATTATTATATTTTCCATACATCATTGGTACGTGTGCATATTTAAACTGTACTCACTGATGGAGGAACTTGTAATAGCGAATTCATTAACAGAGTTCAAAAATTGTCTGGTATAAAAATATAACAAGTTATAGTTACCAGGATTCTGGAGAAGGGTCTTGATACATTTCTAGATGTAATAATAGAACAAGTTATAGTGACCAGGATTCTGGAGAAGGTCTGGATACATTTCTAGATGTAATAATATAACAAGTTATAGTGACCAGGATTCTGGAGAAGGGTCTGGATACATTTCTAGATGTAATAATATAACAAGTTATAGTGTCCAGGATTCTGGAGAAGGGTCTGGATACATTTCTAGATGTAATAATATAACAAGTTATAGTGACCATTATTCTGGAGAAGGGTTCGCTGATCCAGGGAATTTTTCTAATTGTAGATTGGGATCGGGAATGAATTTTTCCATAAGGTTAGGACATGTTTTTTTTCCGTCCTCTGGATCAACACTGTAAGAGAATAGGCTGCATTGGATGGACAGAAGTTTTTTTCAGCCTAATTACTATGCAACTATATTATTAAGGGATTAACCGTCCTGAATTCCCCTTTCCCTTTCTGCAGGATCTCTTTAAATGTCCAGAACCTTCATAAATCCCCCCAAAAATCTGTCTAGTGTAAAGCAGTAACTCCAAGACCTGGAGGAGGGAGGTGAGGGGGATGCAGCTGCAGTATATTTCCCTCAGTGTGATGCTGAGTGTTCTTGCTGTGAGAGGGGAGGAGAGAGCAGCAACAAAGAGTTAGCTTTAATATTACATTTACATTCAATAAAGCAGCAAGAAGAGCAGAACATGAGGAAAGGGTCTAATATTACCTGAAGAGTCAGTTCCTTTCCAACTAGGTAAATCACTGAGCATTGACAGCCTCCCCTACATGACAGCTGCCTTGATGAGGAGGTGATTGTGGTGAATGTTGGCAGTAATGCACATGGGAATTGAGACATAACTGAAGCTCACTTATGCAGAGACAACTTATTTTTTTGCAATTCTTCTCTAGCTTATAGAGGGAGATCCCAAGACCCTCTTCTATGACATCGTAATAGGGTGTATGGACAGAGGATGTCTATAAAATATTAGCTTTAAGTGTTTATAAAATAGTTGATGAGCGATTAAATTGACAAACGTCATCGGGTCCGATAGTCGATATCGGCGATTATCAATAAGATATCCGATAGTCATAATAGATTATCGCCGATGACCATTAAAGTCTTGGGAGAGGAACCCAAAACCCTTTATTTTACACCCAAACATGGCTGGAGAAGCTGGAAAATTTAAAATCCACAACAGTCAAATGGATACCGCTACATCTTAGGCAAGACAATTAGGTTATAAAAGCCACAGAAAAAAAAATCACAGACCATTCACTATCCCTGTCTTGCACCACAGCAATGACCCTTAAACCTGCATGACCCACAAATTAAAAAGTGCAGAAGGCAGTATGATTTGAACCATCATTTTACTTGAACTGGACATTGAATATCCCTGTCCTGGAACGCAGCATGAGCCCCAAACCTGCATGACCCCAGATTAAAAAGTGCCGGAAAAAGAGTCTTTCAACCACCATTTTAGTTAATGGCATAACTAAAACTGTCCTGTACCGCAGAATGACCATTAAACCTGTCTGACCACAGATTAAAAAGTGCTGGAAAAGGAGTCTTTCAACCACCATTTTAGTTTACTGGACATTGACTATAACTGTTCCTGCCACAGTGCCATTAAAACCTGTCTGACCCCACATTAAAAAGTGCCGAAAAAAGGAGTCTTTCAACCACCATTTAGTTTCACTGGACATTGACTATAACCTGTCCTGGGCCACAGCATGACCCCTAAACCTGTTTGACTCCACAAATCAAAATGCACTATGCTATTTGTACAGTGACGTCATTTATAAAATTTTTGTAACTTTTAGTTCATGGAAGCAACCTTTTCCGGGGGCCACGCATGACCCCTAAACCTTTTGACCCACAGCAAAAAAGTGGCACTATGCTATTTTGTACAGTGACTTATTTATATTTTTTTTGGTAATGACATTTTTTTTACAGAATTTATTTACTGAAGTTTTATTTATAGTTTTACATTATCATTTTGCTTTTTTTTCAAGTGTGATAACATACAACATACACCCCTCCTTGCAGTTTTTAAAGGATTTTTTACACGTGTAGATGTGTTAATTTTGTCCACACCCCCCCATAAGTAATACAAATGTCCTAATCATCCCCAAAACACTTCTAAATTGAGAAACATTTGCCCTCCTGGCTTCTGAGAGTGATTCAAACCAATCAATTCAATGGTTTCATTTTCCTCCAAATCCTTCTTCATTGATTAGGGACAGACTCCCCTGGAGATCAAATGATGCGACCGCCATAGTGACTCCAGCCCCAAAAATTTTAAAGCCTCAAATTGTGCAATTTTGTCCAGCCCTGGACCCCTTTTTGACACTACTTAACCTCACAGAAATCACCTTTTTCAAAATCTGATTTTTTAGAGAAATTTGAAGCTCTCCTGATTGCCCCTTAACGGTGAGAGCCAGTGCTGCCCGTCAGTCCATCTGTTAACACGGAGGTCCAGCTGCTAGGGCCTGAGTTTCTGTGGGTGCGGTGAGTGCCCAGGCTTGCGTCTTTCATCTTTTTTCTCCCAGGTTCAGCAGCCAGGGCCGGAGTTACAGTGGGTGCGGTGAGAGCCCAGGCTGGCGTCCGTCATCTATTAACACGGTAAAAATGCCCTTATGAAATCAGCAACGAAAACAGTCGTGCTGAAGCTGAGTGCGGAAGCGAAGTGTGAGGTAAGACCTCCAGCCTTCCTCAGTACAAAGTCAAGACCTGGTAGCGCTTGCCCCTTCCGAATTAGTGCAAACCAATTGAGCTTCACTTGAATACTGGTGGTTAAACGCTCCTTGTTCCACCATGTCCCTTTTTTCATGGCATTCTTTTCACATTTTACTCAACGTGCCTGGAGGAAATTGTCTCTGTACTTGTTCTCTTCCGAGCTCCAACACTCCATGTCCCACTGAATAACTACATCTGTTCTAGTCTTCCTGTACCTCCCTTGTACATTCAAGAATTTTTTACCAGCTATTTTGTACATGCAAGTTTTTTAGTAGTTTAATTCTAAAAATACTTTTTTAAAATAGATGGAATCCCCACCATTTCTTTGTTTCTCTTTTTTAATTGTATTAAATGGTTGTCTCAATACATAGATGATTGATGCTATTTTAAAGAACTTGGGCAAAAACAAGTCATTTTGCAATATGAGTTCCATTAACAGTGTCCTACCATTCCTGTTTCTGACATCAACCATCACCCTTGATCCACTCTTGTTGACAATTGTGAAGAACAAATGTCAGTTAGAAACAGACAATTTTTTATAATAGACCTGTAGTAATAATAGCTGCTTGACATAGCAAAATGCCCCCAAAAATCAAAACATGACCCATGAGCCACTTATTGACAATTTAAGAACCAAATGTCGTTAAAACAACATTTTTTTATAATGAGGACTTGAGTTATAGCTCATGTCCACAGCAAATTGCCCCCTAAAAAATTCAAAGCATACCCTTGAGCCACTTTGGACAAATGTGAAGAACAAATTTCTTTTAGAAAACCTAACTGATTTTTTTTATAATCAGGCACTTGTATAATAGTTTTTTCTCAATGTCACAGCCAAAAAGCCCCAAAAATTCAAAGCCTGACCCTTGACTCACTTGGACAAATGTGAAGAACAAATGTCTGTTAGAAACAACATTTTTTTATATAATAGGACCTTAGTAATAGCTGCATGTCCACAGCAAAATGCCCCCAAAAATTCAAAGCATGACCCATTGAGCCACTTTGGACAATTGTAAGACACATTTCTGTTAGAAAACAAAATTTATTAGAATAGGCCTTAGTATCTGCTGCATTTCAATCAGCATGACCCAAAAAAATTATAAAAATGACTTCTCATTCTCAGCCACAGTTAAAAATTGTGAGGGAGAAATGGAACTTAAAAGCCACATTACATGTTCCAAAGGACCATGATTATGCTGTAATCTCAACAGCAACATACCCCAAAAAAATTATAAATATCGAACTTCTCAGCCACTAAAAAATAGATTGATGGAGAAATGCCACTTAGAAGCCACATTTCTGTTCCAGAAGGACCATAGATTATAGCCTGTAACTCACAGCAAAAAAAGAAAACAAAAAGACCACCAAAAGCCATTGACAATGTGCAAAAATTTCTAAAGATAAATGAGAGTAAATTGGAATACGGTGTTGTCATGAAGACCTTGCTGTCTTTACAGGTCACCCTCACAGCAAAACCTCCAAATGAACTTTGAAAAAGAGGAAATAAAAAAATATGCAGTAAGAAACTGATCATTTAAAAAAAAGTATTCAAGAGGGACCATTTCTGTTTGAAGATGCATGTAGAAGTAGACCGGCAACTAATCGGTGACCACGGCAATTGGGTCCACAACATCATCAGAGATCCCAGCTAACCGAGTGGGTTCAATCTTGAGAAGACAAACGATCCACATTATCTGTGGAAAGTCGGATCTTTTTGTCTGTAATGACTGGGTCCTCCAGCTGTTCTCAAAGAAGGTCCGCTCAGATATGACGCTGGCTGCTTGGGTCAGGGACAACACCTCTATGGTGGACGCAGCGAGCTCGGGCCATTCGTCTTTTGGATACCCAGAAGTCATTGGGTCCGGAACACATCCAAAAACAATCGGTGTTGAGACGCAAGATAGTCGTTGGCACCATATCCTTAGCAGGTCTCTGGGTTTTGGAATGTGTGCCCTCATTGCAAATGCGTTTGTGATTGTGGTAAATAAAGAATTGCCATGAGGTCGACCAATTAGGCTCTGCCACTTGCCTGCTGCTGCTGCTGCCGCTACTGCTTTTCTTGCACTCTACCTCTGTCACGTCGCTGATGTTGTACCACTGTGACATTTGGAGGAACGGAAGCAGACTCAGAACATTATGTCTCCAGTTGATCATCAGCAAGGCTCCATTTCCTGCATTTTACTCTCTATTTGGGTGGTGGAAAGGAAAGTGCTGAGTTTTGTATTTGTACCGGTGGATCCAGGAGGGTGTGCCCACCCAGTAACTGTTGTTCATTTTGATGCCTAATGCGAGATCATATTCGGAGGAAATGGAGCAGTCCGAAAACTCAAGTTGAGAGATGAGCCGTTGATTTCCCCAAGCCTCTGGTCGAGGAGGCACTAGCAAACTGATCTTCCTATCTTCCTCCCTCCCCGTCAAATTCGCGCCAAACCTCTCCAAGGCATGACGTCGGTAACTTTGGTGGTCTAGGAAACCTCCATCCTTCTTTCGCTTCCTCCAGCACATAATCCGCTTCAACACAGCCCTGACTTGCCTGAGATGATGGCACCCTGAACTATGCGCTCCTTGCACTAGCCCTGGACCCCAGAACCCTGACCTAATGAAGTACCGATAAAATGAGAACTGTCGGGCCTTGTGGATCGACGGAGAGATAGGCTTCCTTCCGCACCTGTGTCCGTCTCCCCTCCGTCGCACGGCGGGACCCTATTGTTTCAGAGTGCCCAACATCGTTCCCAGACTATGATCAACCACAATGCTCATGCTGAACAAGCATCGTCTGCACTGACAATTTTGATGGCTTTCTTCAATAACTGGCAAGGAGGTGCAAGAGCTCTTCACCTGCCTCCACTCTCGGTTGGCTCAACACCCCCGAGGTCCGCACCGCTGCTTGTCAGGCCATGTGTCACTTCGTACTGACTAATGGAACAAATGCGCTGCTGCCAAATCGCTGGCGGTATGTTGAAGGTGGAATTCCAAGCGTGTTGCCCAACGTCAACAATGAGACGGATGACGGGGAGGACCGAGCTGACGCTGCAATGATACAGGCGTACGAAGCAGGGTGCGAACGGCGGAAGTGTGAACTTAGACTTCGAGCCTTCCTCAGCAGGCAGTACCAACCCGGGTAGCTCTTAGAAATTTCTGGACGACAAGGTTCATGACATGTGCCAGGCAAGGGATGTGCTCCAGCCTACCGATCTTAAGGGCGGCCAGTCAGATTTCCCCGTTATCGCACACCACCTTGCCTGGCACAAGGTTCTTGTCACCCAGCCAGCGCTGGGGTCTCGTTGCGGAGAGCCTTCCACAGCTCCTGACCTGTGTGTGGACGGTCTGCCAAGACAGATTAATTTCAACACGCCTGGTTTCTCTGGGCACGTGATGCCACCAGAGGACCTTGGTGGAAAGAACCCTGCACCATCCCTGCGGTTTTTGAAGAGCGTGCGCCGAGCCTGAGAGCCACCGTCACCACCAGAGACATCCACCCAGCTCACCCAGTGAGCTGTCACAGAGATATAGCGGCCTTGGCAGTGCTTACTAGTCCATGTGTCGGTGGTCAGATGGACTTTTCTGTCGGCACAGATGCAGACAACGCGCTTGAAATTTTAGATGACACGTGGCTGGCCAGGGCAGGGACGGCTTTTCTGGCAAAGAAATGCCTGCTCGGCATCTGGTATTGGGGGCAGGCAAGGGCGGAACCCATCTGTGTCCACCAGACGGAAATGCAACATTTCCAAGGCCAAAAGCCTGGTAATGCCGACATTCAGGCTTTTGGCTGTAGGATGGTTTGGGTTAAAGTGTGTCTTTCTGCTCCCAAACTGGAAGACAGAAGGCTGGCTGCTAGACTGGCCGCTGTACGGGCTGCAGGTCTCAAACTGGGGAGAGAAGGGGTAGGATGGGTCTCTGTGGGGCTGGTGGTACTCGGGCGACGGTGGAGGCTGAAGCAGAGGCTGATCCCTGATCATGACTCTGAGAGACATGGGCAGCTGAGGAACGCTTGGTGGTGGCGGAGGAGAGAGGGCAGAACAGAGGGTGTGACAGTGGTTGGAGGCCGCGTCGGTCTGGCCTTTTTTGGCCAAGTGTTGCCTCCATTTCAACTCATGCATTCGCTGCATGTGACTAGACATGTTGGGTGGTTAACCACCTAAGGTTCTTGCCTCTACTTATGCGTTTACGGCAAAGGCGGCATATGACATCGCTGGTGAATCAGAGGTTTGCTCAAAGAAGGCCCAGGCTTGAGAGGTCTGGACCTTTTTGACGGCGATAAGCGAGAAGCGGGGTTTGCCGCTGACCGTGGCTGGCGGAATCATACAGCGGACTTCTGCGACCGCCCTCTCCCTTTTTGAGGCGGAACCCGTACTGACACTACCCCATCGTCTTCCTCCTCGTCCAGTGATGAAGCGCTCGCAAGCAAATTCTGCTGAAAAGACCACGTTGGATCCGCAATGTCGTCATCATAATCATCAACACAGGTGACTTCGTCGTCCTGACATTCTGCATCCAGGAGCTGCGGGCTACAAGCAAGAGGGACTGCAAGGCGTTGCCGACCGCCCGGGATTTTTGCCGATTGACCGGCTTCCTTCTCCTCCTCTGATGGCATCAGTAACTGGGCGTCAGAGCAGAGAAAATCATCCTCTTTGGCCTCTTGATCTTTTAACATGCCTTCTGACCCCAACCGCATTTTGTCATCAAAGAGGTCTTCAGAAAATGGATTATCCACAGTGGTGGGTACACGAGTTGACATTTGGGCTGCTTCATGTTGGACGGATGCTGATGATGCTGATGACGACATTTGTGGCCGTGACTGGGAGGACGAGGAGGTAAGACTGCTGGATGCAGGTTGCATTAACCACTGAAGGACAGATTGGCGACGCTGTTCGTTACTGAGATTCACAGGGCCCTGACCCAGCGATGACAGGCCTGACGGTCCTGCAACTGACGATCCGCTGGCATGCGTGTTGTCGCCAGCACTGGAAGGAGCACCTTCTCTCGTACCTCTACCTCCATGTCCTACCCCCCTCTTTGCTCGCTTACCACCTGAATTTCGCTCCATGTTCAGAAATATAAAAATTTGAGAAGGTATGGAAGAGTTTTGGAAAGTCTCTTATTAAAAGACGGCAAATCACAGCTATTCTCAAATCCCTCAAATCAAAACAAAATTGCTGGATTCAAATTTAACTGCAAAGTAGATCTATCAACAAAGCTTGACTGACCAAAAGTGAAAAAAACACCTGTCTGAAATGTATACGGATATTAAAAGGTATTTTTGGCACCTTTCAATTCACCTGTGGTGACTACAAAATTGCTGTATTCACATTTAAGTGCAAGGTGCCTCAATGAACAAAGCTGTAGTGCGCCAAAGTGAAAAAACACGTATCTGTAATGTATTCGGATAATAAAGGTATTTTTGGCACCTATCAATTCACCTGTGGTAACTACACAATTGCTGGATTCAAATTTAACTACAACAAATCTGGCTCAATCAACAAATCTGGACTGGGCAAAAGTGCAAAAAACACGTATCTGTAATGTATTCGATAATAAAAGGTATTTTTGGCACCTATCAATTCACCTGTGGTGACTACAAAATTGCTGTATTCACATTTAACTGCAAAGTAGCTCTATCAACAAAGCTGCCTGCGCCAAAGTGAAAAAACACGTATCTGAAATGTATTCGGATAATACAAGGTATTTTTGGCACCTTTCAATTCACCTGTGGTGACCACAAAATTGCTGTATTCACATTTAAGTGCAAGGTGCCTCAATGAACAAAGCTGTAGTGCGGCAAAGTGAAAAAACACGTATCTGTAAATGTATTCGGATAATAAAAGGTATTTTTTGGCACCTTCAATTCACCTGTGGTGACTACAAATTGCTGTATTCAAATTTAACTGCAAGGTGGCTCTATCAACAAATCTGGACTGGCAAAAGTGCAAAAAACACGTATCTGTAATGTATTCGGATAAATAAAAGGTATTTTTTGGGACCTATTTAATTCACCTGTGGTGACTACAAAAATTGCTGTATTCAAATTTAACTGCAAGTGCTCTAAACAAAAAAGCTGGTCGCAAAAGTGAAAAAAACACGTATCTGAAATGTATTCGGATAATAAAAGGTATTTTTGGCACCT
>JAODAL010064153.1:0-18877 GCA_025379985.1 Phyllomedusa bahiana
AAAACCACCGGTAAACCTACAAAAACGCCATCTAGAGACCACATCGAGGTCAGACACCAGCTCAGGTTTAACCTACACCACCATATAGAGACCGCATATAGGTCAGACACCAGCTCAGGCATAACCTACAACACCGCCATATGGAGACCAAACAAGAGGTCGACACCAGCTCAGATATAAACTACACACCACCATATAGAGACTACATAGTGGTCAACCGCTCAGGTATAACTACAAACCGGCCACATAGAGACCACATAGAGGTCAGACAACAGTTCGGTAATACAGCGAAGAGGGGGTTCAGCAACCATGGGTTAAAAAAACATTAAACTTTATTGTCCCATAGTAGAAAAAGCTCAGGTATAACCTGCAACACCCGCCATATAGAGACCACATAGAGGTCAGACACCAGCTCAGGTATAACCAACAACACCGCCATAAGAAACCACATGAAGTAGACACCAGCTCAGATAACCTGCAAACCGCATATACAGGGCGTTGCTAGGTCCAAAACACCCGGGGTACCGGGCCCTTTGTGTTTACCAGCAGGGCTGGGTTCACACGGCATTTTTCACGCCACATTGTGAACTGCGGCATGATATGTTTTTACAGAGAAAAACCTTCTGTTCCTGTCACTAACTTTCTGCATATTTCACATAGATCCCGCCCATCTCCTCAGCAGTCACTGAACAATGAAAATCAGAGCTGACAAATTGACTTTTTCAAAACCACTTACCTCAGTATTACTGTGCAATATCCCACAGTCACCAAAACATACACCTACACATGGAGCCAATATACCAGACAAATGATTGTTACTAAAAACACTCCTACAAAACCAAGACCCAAAACTATTACTACAAAGGACCAAATAATCCTCCAGACCCTGCCCAAAACGGAATCCCCATATGTGACTATCAGCTGTACACAGGCTCTGATTACTTTATAACCACCGCCATACAGTGACCAGATAGTGGTAGATACTAGTTGTATGTAGACGCTCTGCAGACATACACCACCGCCATAAAGTGACCAGATAGTGGTAGATACTAGTTGTATGTAGACGCTCTGCAGACATATAAGTGATTACACTGCAGTTTACATTTAGTGACTTACAGGAGACGTCTTTTCTGATCAGTGTCGTTCACCTTTCCCTTTTCTTCCCCATCCCGGGTTTCACACCTTCTCCATGATTTCTTCCGGCTAATTCTCATTCCTGCAGATTTGGACACAAATATCTTAGAATCCTCACATTTCCAACAACTCCTTCCTTATAGGGATATAAGTCCTCTCAATTAGGCAGTTATATAAATATAGGGTCCCCTTAGTTAGATTAGGTCTACTCAAGGGATATATAGATATACCAATAGGGGGTCAATCCAGAAAGGAAAAATAGGGGTAACCTTGGGGACAGAGGAAAGGGTTATAGGGGCACAAGGCGGAAATAGGGGCACAGAGGCAGTAATATAGGGGCAAGAGGCAGGTAAATAGGGCCACAGACAGGAATATAGGGGCACAGACAGGAATATAGGGCCAAGCAGGTTTGCTTCAGGGAGGAGGCAGGTATTTAATAGCTAAGGGGGCTCAGGGAGTATATGGGGGAATATGCAGGTATGACAGGTGTGCAATCTGAGGACAGGAGGAAGCGGCGTTGATGAAGGTAATTCATTGGCCGCGGCCTGTAGCCAGCATGGGGCCGCGGCAGGGCCCCCACGTTAGAGGACCCGCCGCCCCCACTGTGTCGGATCTGGGGCCAGTCCAACATCATCTGGGGGGCAGGGAGCGCTTGCTGTCTGCTCTGCAGAAGCCGTCAGCTGTATGTGCGTCCTGCGGATGTACATGCAGCTGAAGGGCGATTCGGTGCTCCAGGCCCACGGCAGCGGCCTTGAGCCCGGGAGGGTAGGGGCACAGGGGGTTTCATTCGGGGCCCGAGCCCCGAATAAAACAGCCTAGCGATGCCCCTGGCCATATAAAGACCAACTAGAGATCAGACACCAGCTCAGGTATAACCTGCAACAACACCATATAAGACCAAAAGAGGTCGACACCACTAGGTATAACCACAACACCACCATAAGAGACCACAAAAGGGGTCAAAACACCACCATTTAAAAAACCAACAAAACCATTATATAAGCCCACATGGGTCAAACCCACTCAGGTTAAAAACCTACAACACCCCTATAGAAAACCACTAAGGTCAAAACACCATCAGGTATAACCTACAACACCACCATATAGAACCAATGGGTCAGGAACAAAACCCCAATTTAAAAACCCCAAAAATCACCCCCAATTTAAGAGGCCACATAGGGTCAGAAACACCAGCCAGGTTACATATTTAGTAAGGTTTTGAAAAAAGACGGGTGCCCCATCAAGTTCAACCAAGGGGGGGGGAAAAATGGGTGAGGGAGAGACAAACTTAGTCACCTCCCCCACGGTTAATTCCCTTGAGACCACAGGCATGAAAACAATCCTCCATTAGACCAATCTTGACCCCAGAGCCTCCCCCACCGGATCCAAAATTTTACAGGGTACGGCATTAATATTCTTTAGTTCCAGGTGGGTTCTAAGCCTTTCTAGAAACTCTCAAAAGTTCCTGCCGTGACCCTCCTCGGGATTTTTCCACAGTTTTCCCACGTTCTTACGTGAAGAACGCTTTTCCCCTCGGAGATTAACCCTTTTTTTTTCTCTAGTCAAGGGAAGCCCCTCTTGTTTTTTAGGGGCTTCACTTGAAAAATTTTCCCTACTTTTTGTAGGGGGAAATTTTTATATTTTAATAAAATTTATTCCCCCCGGGTCTTTTTCCCCAAAACAAAATGTTCAATTCTACTAACCTCTCCTCATAATAGGGTGCTCCTTCCCCTTATAAGTTGGTTTCGCTTTGTAATCTCTTAGCTCCCTTAATCTTTTCTATAAACTGGGGCCCAGAAACTGAACACATATTCTAAGTGGGAAAACACCTTTTCTTTGTCGCGGGGAGAATTACATCCTTTCCCGCGAGTCCAGGGCCCCTTTTTAATAAAGAATATCTTACTTGCTTAGAGGGGGCTGATTGACATGCATGCTATTTGTTTCTATGACTACAAAAAACGCCCAATCTTTTTCAACAAAACGTTCCCAAGTTTTTCTCCCCCCCGGACAATGAAGCCCGAGATTTTTTCTCCCCAATTGCGAACCTTACATTTATCCCCAATTTAACCCCCCTTTCCAAGTTGGGCCCAAAACACTCAGTGTGTCCTCTGCTTGCAATTTATAGCATCTTCCATGATTGCACTACCCGATAGTTGGTTTTCCCAACCTGCAAAAAAATAGGAAAGGCTATCGATCCCTTTCTACTTATCAAATAAAATACATTAAAAAAAGGGACCCAAAACGACCCGCGCCACCACTCACAACCGGGGACCCCCTCAAAAAATTTAAACCCCCAAAGGGGGACTAGAAGGGTCCCTTTACCACCCCCTCTCTGAGTAAATCCCGCAGCCATTTTTAATCCAATAACACGTTATCTCTAACCCAAAAGGATTCATTTACCAAAAAAATGCTTAAGGGGGCAGTGTCAAAAGCCTTTGCAAAAATCTAAAAACACCTTTTCCAGCGCTGGGACCGGGGGGTTTCCCCCCGGGTTCTAACCCCACCTCTTAAAAAAAAGAAATTTAGATTGGTTCCCGACAGCTTCTGTCCCTTTGTAAACCATGCTGGCAATCCCCTAATAAAAAAATTTTTTTGCAACATCTCCTGTTTATAGTCCCCTTTGAGCCCCTCAAACATTTTTTCCCCCAAAAAGATGTTAAACTTACTGGTCTATAATTACCACACCGCCCAAAAAAATACCACAGAGTTTTTAGATTTCCAAACCCCGGTAAAAAAATCTACAACAGGCCCCCAAGGGAAAACCACATTTGAGGTTAAAACCCAGCACAGTAAAAAAAAACACCCCCATATAGGACCCCCATAGAGGGGCAGAAACCCAGCTCGGGGATTTTAACCACAAAAACGGGATATAGAGTTTACCCAAAAGGGCCGACACCACTGAGGTAATTTAAATACAACACACCTTTTTGAAAACCCCATAGAGGTCCCGACACCAGCTCAAAAAAAACCCACAACACCCCCATATAGAGTCCAAAAGAGGTTTTGACACCAGACAGGTAGAAATACAACACCCCAAAATTTTGAGACCCAAAAGAGGTCAACACCAGCTCAGGTTTTACCATACAACACCGCCATTTTAGAGACCGCCCTAAAAAGGGCAGCAAACCCGCTCAGGTATAACCTACAACAAAAATCATATCGAAACCACAAGAGAAAGGGTTTGGGCACCAACTAAGAAAAAACCCACAACACCACCATAAGAGTCCACATAGGGGGTCACAATAAACTCAAAAAAAAATTTTGGGGGAAAATTTGCAAGAGAATAAAAAGGGGACTTTTGGGGCCCTATAAATTTTGAAAAAGGCAAAATTTGGGGGGGGGGGGGGGGGAGGGGCACCAGCCAGAAATTTTTCACCCTTAAAAACACCGGGCCCCAAATAGGGGGCACATAGAGGGGTTTTAGGGGCACCAGCTCCAAAATTCAACAAAGCCATTTTAGAAGGCCCACATAGAGGTCAACACCACTCAGGTATAACCTTCAACACCCCGGGGGATAAAGGAAACCCATAAAGGCAGATACCAAACTGAGGGGATAAACCCCACAACCCACCATTTAGAACCACAAAGAAATCAGAAAACCAACTCAGGTATAAGTACAAAACCCCCATATTTGAGACCCCCATAAAATCACACCAGCTCGGGGACAAGAACAAAACCCGCCCTTTTTAAAACCACAGAGAGGTCAGACACCATCTTCCCGGTATAAAACTACAACAAACCCCCTTTTAGAGACCAAAAATAGGTCAGACACCACTCAGGTATTAAAAACAACACCGCCATATGAGAGGGCAAAATTTGGGCAGGCACCATTCGGGATAAGCTACCCAAAACCGCCCCTATAAAGGGCCGCATACGGGCAGACACCAGTCAGGGGATAACCTACAAAAACCCCCCCATATAGAGAAACCCCATAAGGTCAGACCCAGCTCAGGGAAACCTACAACACCACCTAATTTGAACCACATAAAAGGGGCAGACAAACCGCTCAGGGTTAAATTGAAAAAACCCGGAAAATGAGCCAAATAGTCAGACACCAGCTCAGGTATAAAACCCACAAAAAACCCCCACTATTTAGAGACCACAAAGGTCAGGACACCCCGCTTGGCATAAAACCGGGAACACCGCCACAAAAGAGCCCCATTTGGGAAAACACCAAACCAGGTTTTAAAAATACAACACCGCCATACAGAGACCGCCCTATTGATCAGAACAAACCCTCTCAGGTATAAACCTTTCAACACCGCCAATAGAGACCAAAATAGAGGGCGAAATTTATTAAAGGGATAACCTACAACAACGCCATATAGAAAACCCCATAGAGGCAGACACCCGCTAAAGGGATAAACCCACAACCAACCTTTTTGAGACCCATAGAGGTCAGGGGCCCACTTTAGGTATAACCAAAAACACCAAAATATAGAGACCCCCAAAAAAAGGTCAGACACAAAACTTTAGGAAAAACCTTAAAAAAACAAAACCCTCATAAAAGGACCACATAGAGGTATACAACCGCTCAGGTATAAAACCCACAACACCCCATATAGAGACCCCTAGAGGTCAGGGGCACCAGCCGGTATAACCCCAAAACCCCGGGCACCCTAGAGACCACATTGAGGGCAGGGCACCAGCTCAGGTATAACCTCAACACCACCATATAGAGACCCCCAAGAGGCAGACAAAACCCGCTCAGGTTTAAAACCTTTAAACAAACCCCCATATAGGGCCCCAAAAGAGGGCAGCCCCAGCTCAGGTAAAACCTAAAAACACCCCAAAACAGAGACCCGCATTTGAACAGACAAACCCTCTCAGGTTTTAAACCTTTCAACACCCCCAGATAGAGACCACATAGAGGTCAGAAATCATCAAGGTAAAAAACCCACAACAACGCCATATAGGGAAAACCCCATAGGGGGTCAGAAAACCCGCCAGGTTAATTTAAACCCACAACAACCCCCATATAGAACCTAAAAGAGGTCAGGGCCCCCAGCTCGGATTTAAACCCACAACACCTTATAAAGAGACCAAAATAGAGGTCAGAACCAGCTCCCGAATAAACTACAAAAAACCCCCCTTTTAAAAGATACATAGAGGTCAGACACAAGCACAGGCATAAAACCCACCCAAAACCACCTTTTAGAGACCCCTAGAGGTCAGACACCACTCTGGGATTAAACCCACAACCCATCATTTAGAGCCAATTTAAAGGGCAGGGGGACCGCTCTGGGGATAACCCACAAAACCGCCACATAGACAACCCCATTGAGGTCAAGGGCACCCCTCGGGAAAAACCTTTAACCCATCATATTAGACCGCTAAAGGACGGGCACCACCCAAAGGATAACCAAAAACCCGCTTTTATAAGGGCCACATTTTTTGTCAAAAAACAAACCCGCTTTTAGGTTTAACCCCAAAACCTCCAAATTTAAAACCACATTTGAGGTCAGACAAACCCTTCAGGGTTTTTAACCACAACACCGCCTTTGAGACCACATAGGGTCGACACCTTTTAGGGAAAAACCTAAAACACCGCCTATAGAGGGCCCCACCCAAAAGGTCAGACACCATTCAATAACCTACAAAACCGCCATTTTGAGACCACATAGGAGGTAGACATCACTCAGCTATAACCTTCAACACCGCCCAAAAAGATACCCCCATAGAAGTAAGGGCACCACTCAGGTATAACCTACAACAACGCCAATAGAATCACCTGAGGGCAACAAAAAGCTCAGGTAATAACCTACAACACCGCCAAATAGAGACCACATAGAGGGCAGGGCACCATTCAGGTAAACCTGCCAAAAACCGCCCTATAAGGGGGGGTTGCTAGGGGCCTTAAAAACATCCGGGGGCCGGGGCCCCTTTTTGTTTTGTCATAGGGCTGGGTTTCCACACGGCATTTTTTCCCCCCCAAAACCTTGGGGGAACTGTGGCATGGTTTTGTTTTTTTCGAGAAAACCTTCTGGGCCCGCACTAACTTTCTGCCAAAAATTTACATAGATTTCCCGCCCCTCTCCCCAGCAGGGCCCCGAACAATGAAAATCAGAGCTGAAAAATTTTTCTTTTTTAAAACCAAATCACCTCAGATTACAGTGCAATATCCCCCCATCACCAAACCCTACACCACACATGGAGCCAATATACCAGACAAAGATTGTTACTAAAAAAAACTCCTACAAAAACCAAAACCCAAAAAATTTTTTCCCCTTAAGATCCGATATTCCTGCCAATCCTGGGCCAAAAAGCCCACCCCCACATGGGAAATATCACGTACACGGCTCTGATTACATTTACCACCGCCATTCAGGGACCGAAAAGTGGTTTAAAACTAGTTGTTTGTAAACGCCCGGGAGACTTTTAAGTGATTTTCCCGCGTTACATTTAGTGATCAAAAGGAGACGTCTTTTCTGATCGCTCGTTCACTTTTCCCTTTTGCTTCTCCCCGCTTCACACCTTTTTATGCAGTTTTTTCCCGCCATATTCATCCCCGCAGATTTGGACACAAATATCTTAGAATCTTCACATTTCCAGCAACTCCTTACTTATAGGTATATAAGTCCCCTCAATTAGGCAGGTATATAAATATAGGGTCTATGTCAGGCAGGTATATAAATATAGGGTCACCTAGGCAGGTATATATATAATATAATATATATACATAGAGAAGAAGAGAGAGAGAAAGAGTCACTTTCAGGCAGGTATATAGATATAGGGTTACTCTCATGCAGGTATATAGATATAGGGTTACTCTCATGCAGGTATATAGATATAGGGTCACTCTCAAGCAGGTATATAGATATAGGGTCACTCTCAAACAGGTATATAGATATAGAGTCACTATCAGGTAGATATATAGATATAGGGGCACTGAGGCAGGAATATAGGGGCACAGAGGCAGGAATATAGGGGCACAGAGGCAGGTATATAGGGGCACAGACAGGAATATAGGGGCACAGACAGGTATATAGGGGCTCAGGCAGGTATATAGGGACACTGATGCAGGTATATAGGGGCTGAGGCAGGAATATAGGGGCTTAGGCAGGTATGTAGCTAGGGGCTCAGACAGTATATAGGGGCACTGATGCAGATATATAGGGGCACTGATGCAGGTATATAGGGGCACAGGCAGATATATATGGGCTCAGGCAGGTGTTTAGGGGCTCAGGCAGGTATATAGGGGCACTGAGGCAGGTAAATGCTATTAAAAATAACAACATTAATACTCATCTTACCTTCTCCCGCGAGCGCACTCCTCTTTAGTCCGCTCTCTGTCCTCTTCAGTCCTGCGCTCCTCCGGCAGCTCCTCAGGCGCACAGCCTATGACGGGCTGTACATCTGAGGACAGGCAGCGGCGTGATGAGGTAATTACATTGCGCCGCTGCCAGCTCAGCAGCATGGGGCCGCGGCAGGTCCTCAGCGTTAAGAGGACCCGCCGCCCCCACTGTGTCGGATCTGGGGCCAGTCCAACATCGTCTGGGGGGCACGGAGCGCTTGCTCTCTGCTCTGCAGAAGCCGTCAGCTGTATGTGCGTCCAGCGGATGCACATGCAGCTGAAGGGCGAATCGGTGCTTCAGGCCCACGGCAGCGGCCTGGAGCCCGAGTGGTTAGGGGCACAGGGGTTTCATTCGGAGCCCGAGCCCCGAATAAAACAGCCTAGCGATGCCCCTGGCCATATAAAGACCAACTAGAGATCAGACACCAGCTCAGGTATAACCTGCAACAACACCATATAGAGACCACATAGAGGTCAGACACCAGCTCAGGTATAACCTACAACACCGCCATATAGAGGCCACATAGAGGTCAGACACCAGCTCAGGTATAACCTACAACACCATTATATAGAGACCACATAGAGGTCAGACACCATCTCAGGTATAACCTACAACACCGCCATATAGAGGCCACATAGAGGTCAGACACCAGCTCAGGTATAACCTACAACACCACCATATAGAGAGCACATAGAGGACAGACACCACCTCAGGTATAACCTACAACACCGCTATATAGAGACCACATAGAGGTCAGACACCAGCTTCAGGTAATAACCTACAAAAACCACCATATAGAGACCACATAGAGGTCAGACACCAGCTTAGGTATAACCTACAACACCGTCATATAGAGACCACATAGAGGTCAGACACTTTCTCAGGTATAACCTTCAACACCACCATATAGAGACCACAGACACCAGCTCATGTATAACCTACAACACCACCATATAGAGACCACATAGAGGTCAGACACCAGCTCAGGAATAACCTACAACAATGCCATATAGAGATCACATAGAAGTCGGAGACTTCTTAGATCACATATTTTGATCAAATCTGTTAAAGCCACCTCTGACTTTCAACGGGACCTCAATGCAGGAGGTTCTACTCTATTATTACCTCTCATTTAGTTTTTTTGCACCCTGCTAGTCCAGTTCAGACTTCTCATTTGGGTCCTCAGACCTCCATAATCCAGAGAGAAAAAAGGCACCAGCTTTATAAGCATGCGGCACTGATTTAGTAAGCTGTGGAGGTGGGCAGAGTGCAAAAAAACAAAATGAAGGCATCCACTCCTCCCTTTATAAGCTAAAAGCAATATATTCTAAATGCAACGTATAGTTCTGCACAAAAAAAAAAAAAACATTTCTGAAACAACATGTGAACACAGGTGTACACTGGCATGGCTGTGGTAAACATGTTCCAATAACAGTAGCACACCATCAGCTAAAAGAGCTAACAAACGAAACATGGAAACCTCCAAGAGCATTTATGCTATCTACAATACATGAAAAAATCTTTGAGGTTCTTAGTTCACATGTTTTGATCAAAAATGTTTAAGCCACCTCCGACTTTCAATGGACCTCAATGCAGGTGGTCCTACTCTATTATTACCTCTCATTTCGTTTTTTTGCACCCTGCCCATCTCCGCAAGTTACTAAATCAGTGCAGTATGCTTATATAAGCTGGTGCCTTTTTTTTCTCTGGATTATGGAGGTCTGAGGACCCAATGAGAAGTCTGAACTGGACTCAAATGAGAGGTAATAATAGAGTAGGACCACCCACATTGAGGTCCTGTTGAAAGTCGGAGGTGGCTTAAACCGCAAAGATATTTTCATGTATTGTAGATAGCATAAATGCTTTTTTGGAGGTTTCCATGTTTCGTTTATGATAAAGAATCAAGCACATGATAAAGAATGAACACAGAAGCAAAATAACCCCGGATATCCAGGGACTCACAGGAGACGTCTTTTCTGATGAGTGATTCTCTTCTGTCATGAGTTGTTATTTTTCCCTTTTGTGATGAACATAGAATTGGATCCAAGGTCTCATAATTAAGAATACAGGCCTCACTCAGAATCTGTTCCCACACAAAATCGATGATTATTCGCTGACTCCAAACCCAGCCATGTAGTGCACAGGAAGCAGCTCTCACTAAGGAGTCCAGCATCAAAAGACTTATTATTCCGTTCACACATTGGCCAGCTTCGAAGGGCCAAACATCAAAGGAGGTGTGGTAGACGAACCGGAACCAAAGTTACATATGGAATTATGGGAATACCATATGGCTTACATTTGTACCGATTCCATATTTGAGAACTCGGGAGCAAGACGAACACCCACATGGGTCTCCCTCCCTGCTTGAAACACGGCTTGGGGATATCTGGAGAATGGCTGTTAGTAACCTGGCCATCAAGCCGTGTTTGGTATCAGATTGTAGCCTGTGACCTCCCAGGAAGAAGCTAGAACCCATTTTAGGTAAGTGGTCCAAGCCCTCAGCCCAGAGAAGAGGCGGCACCATTGAACCATTCCAAGGGCGTAAAGGGGTGTGACCAGCTTAGAATAAGAGCATGCGTGGAGCAGCCGCTAGTTGTTGTCTGCTGTGTTGGCATTTACTGCACTAGATATATCAGGAGGAACCAGGAACTTGCTGGCATCACATGCCCTCATGTGGATGGGCAGCATTAAGGCCTCACTGACCTTGTCTGTATAGACTGTCTGTAGCCCACACCCGTAATTGCATGTTTGACTGTTATGTCTCTGTATTTACTGTCTGCATCATCTCGTTTAGTGCGCCCTTAAGGCAATTAAATATTCAATTTAATCTTGGGCTGTTCTTGTGTCTCGATCCACAAACCCACACGTCCATGTTCTCAGTTGTGCATTATATGCTACCGGAGCTGGTTTCTGGTCCAATATAATCATGTTCATGGACCGGGCTTATATCTAACGAGGAACTGGTGGCAGTCTACCGGGCTGGCAGAGCTCTGCTTCACTGGTGATAGGGAGTCTGAAGCTGGATGTGAAATTTGTCCCTTTAAGCATTGATACCTGTTTATGTCGATAAAATGTATCTCACTACAGCTCTGTATGCCTTTTTTACAATAAGAGTTACCGGGGGCTGGGCTGTGCGGCATAAAGATGTATCAGAAGTGGAGCAGTTTTACATGGCCACCAATTAGATGATTTTCTTCAACAGAGTCTCAGGGCCACATGTATGAAAACGGTGTAGGTCTAAGACTTTCCTTGTTGCCCATAGCAATCAATCAGAACCCATAGCCACCAATCAGAGCTCATAATGACCAATCAGACCCCATAACAACCAATCAGAGCTCATAGCCACCAATCAGATCTCATAATGAAAAATGAGAGCCCATAGAAACCAATCAGAGCTCATACCGACCAATCAGAGCCCATAACAACCAATCAGAACCCATAGCAACCAATCAGAACCCATAGCAACCAATCAGAGCCCATAGCAACCAATCAGAACCCATAGTAACCAACCAGAGCCCATGGCCAGCAATCAGTGCTCATAGCAACCAATCATACCTCGTATTAACCAATCAGAGCCCATAACAGCCAATCTTAGCCCATAGCAACCAATCAGAGCCCCCCTTTCATTTCACATAGTGCTTTGAAAAAATTAAAGTGGCGCTCTGATTGGTTGCTATGGACAACAAGGAAAGTCTTAGACCCAGACAGATTTTCATACATATCCAACTCCGTGTCTACATTGTGTCTGGTTGCTTTGGTAACTGCTCCATTCTGGCTTTTGATAAATCTGCATCTGGTCGGGGGGAGGGTGGGGGTCACTCAGAAACTCGCTGTAACTTAATAATCCTGGGCCACTCACTCCTTTAACTAAAGCGAGCTGCACTTACGTTAATTCCACCCGATTAAAGCCGCGCGATTCGACAAGTTCATCAATCAGAAGCCGTGAGATTGAAGCATTCTAACATTACAAATGATCTTGTGCGGTGGAGACCAGTAATCTGCTGCTGCAGCCATAGAGCTCGGCCGGAATATTTATGATAATTAACGATTCAGTGCGCGCCGCTCGCGTCTTCATATCAATACGACCACTTGAAAATCTACTATTGATTACACATTAGGAAAGGCTAATGCCGAGCGCCAGCTTCCAATAACTTAGCCTGGTTATAGGATTGAGGAAAAGTCAAGGAGCCGCCAATGAAGCCTCATGTGATTATCTATTTATTGTGGTCTTCCAGTCGCGGCTGGACTGAGGTGCGAGACCGACGCTGTTAAGGAGTGTTCACCATTTGCTACATTAGTAGTTCAGTATATATACACGAGCCCATATCTATACACATACTGGCACATTTAACATGCGTCCTGCACAATACAATTACCTCTTCTGTCGCCTGCAGGTTCCTCAGGGGCAGGGTCAGGGGCGTCGCTAGGCTGTTTTATTCGGGGCTCGGGCCCCGAATAAAACCCCCCATGGGTCCCGAGTCTCCCGGGCTCCAGGCCTCTGAGCTGGGCCTGGAGCACCGACTGGCTCTTCAGCTGCATGTGCGACCGCTGGACGCACACACAGCTGAGGGCTTCTGCGGGGCAGAGAGCGAGCGCTCCCTGCCCCGCAGACAGTGTCGGACCCGCAGGTCCTACACCGCGAGGCCCCGTCATCGCAACGCTGCCTGTCCTCGGGCGCACAGCGCGTCATAGGCCGTGCGCCCGAGGAGCTGCCGGAGGAGCGCGGGCTGAAGAGGACGGAGCGCGCTCGCCGGGGGAGCTAAGGTGAGTATTAATGTTGTTATTTTTATAGCGTTTACCTGCCTCAGTGCCCCTATATACTGCCTGTGCCCCTATAATGCCTGCCCGGGGCCGGAAAAAAAAAAAAGGGGAAATTTTTTTTAAAAATCTTTTTTTTCTTGTTTTTTTTTGGGGGGGTTTTTGGTTTTGGGAAAAAAATTTTAAATTGGGGGGGGGGCCCAAAAAAAAAAAATTTTAAATTTTTGGTTTAAAAAATTTTTTTTTTTTCCCCCCAAAAAAACCCCTTTTAAATTTTTTTTTTAAAAAAAGGGCCCCCCAAAAGGGGGGCCCAAAAAAAAAAACCCTTGGGGGGGTTTTTTTTAAAAAAAAAGGGTTTTTTTGGGTTTTTCCCAGGGGGGTTTTTTTTTTTAAAAAAAATTTTTAAAATTTTTTCCCCCAAAAAAAAACCACTTTTTTTTTGGGAAAAATTTTTTTTTTTTGGGGGGTTTTTTTGGGGTTTTTTTTAAAAACCCCCCCCTTTTAAAAAACCCCGGGGGGGGGGGGCCCCCGGGCCCCGTTTGTTTTTTTTTTTTGGCCCCCCAAAAAAAAGGGGGTTTTGGGGGGGGGTTTTTCCCAAAAAAGGGGGGCCCCCCGGGGGGAAAAAAAAACCCCCCCCCCCCCAAAAAAACCCTTTTTTTCCCCCTTCCTTTTTTTTTTTTGGGGGGGGGCCCCCGGGAAGGGCCCGGGTGGGGGGGGGCCCCCGGGGAAGTTTTTTTTAAAAAAAAATTTTTTTTTTTTTTTCCCCCCCCGGGGGGAAAAATTTTTTTTTTTCCCCCCCCCCCCCCCCCAAAAAAAAAACCCCTTTAAAATTTTTTCCCCTTTTTTTTCCCCCCCCCCCCTTTTTTTTTTTGGCGGTTTTCCCCCCCGGGGGGGTTTCCCCCCTTCCCGGGTTTTTAAAAAAACCCCCCCCCCCCTTTGGGGTTTTTTCCCAAAACCCCCTTTTTTGGGCCCAAATAAAAAAAAAATTTTTCCCCCCTTTCCCCAATATTTTTTCCCCCTTTTTGGGTTTTTTTTTTTTTAAAAAAAAAAGGGGGCCCCCTTTCCCCCCGGGTTTTAAAACCGGGGAAAAAAATTTTTTCCGTAAAAAAATTTTTTTTCCCCCCCAAAACCCCCTTCCCCCAAACCCCCCCCCCCCCCCCCCCTTTTTCTGTCCCCTTTTTGGGGTTAAAAAAGCCCCCCAAAAAAAGGGGGGGGCCAAATTTTTTAAAAAAAAAAAAAAAAATTTTTTTTAAAACCCCCCCCAAAAAATTTGGGGGGAAAAAAAAAGGGGGAAAAAAAGGGGGGGAAAAAATTTTCCCCAAAAAAAAATTTTTCCGGGGGTTTCCCAAAAATTTTTTTTTTTTTTAAAAAAAAACCCCCTGATTTCCGGGGGGTTTTGGGGGGGATTTTTTTTTTGGGGGGGGGGGTTTTTTTGGGGGTTTTTTTTTTTTTTTTTTGGAAAAGGGGTTTTTCCCCGGGGGTTTTTTTTTTCCGGTTTTTTTGGGGGGGGAAAGGTTTTTTAAAAAATTTGGGTTTTTAAAAAAAATTTTTTTGGGGGGGGGGGGGTTTTTGGGGGGGGAAAAAGGGGGGGTTAAAAATTTTTTTTAAAAAAAAAAAAACCCCAAAAAAAAACCCGGGGGAAAAAAAAAAAAAAAAACCCCCCCCCCGGGGTTTTTGGCCCCGGCAACCCCCGGGCAGGTTTATGGGCCTTTCCCTTGGCCCCCTCCGGCCCCTTTTTTTTTCTGTTTTTGAAACCCAAATTTGAATATAAAAAGGGGCCCATGGAAGATTTTTTCCCCACCCAAAAGGGGCTTGAAGGGGAAATAAGAAGAACTTTTAATAGCAGGGATTGGGCCCCATAGTGGCCGTTTGATGCTGGGGGTTTTTTACACTTCAATAACAGCTTATTGTTTACTCTGGTTTAAATAATAAAAATTCTAAAATTAAATTTTTCGTTTAAATCAAATGTCACACTGAGTACCGGGAGTTTACCCGGTGCCTGGTGTTTTATAAAAAACCCTTTACACCTGATTCCCTTGGTTTTAACCCAAATACTTGCCCACCCAGTTATTACAAGTCCTTTATCCTGGTGATGGGTTTTTAAAAATTTCCCCGGGCCTGATTTATTTGGGACCCCAGGATCGGGAAAATTGGGGGAAAATTTGGGATTAGAAAATCCCCTTGGGGAAAATGGTACACTTTTAAATACAAGCCCCTTGGGACTGGTTGCGTTGGTAAAAGAAGTCATTTGGGACCTGGGTGGATGGGATGAAAAAGTCCCTTTCCACCCCGGGACATTAGTATTACAAGCTCTTAGTACATGGTGAATTGGTATTACAAGTCCTTTACAAATTTGGGGCAAAGGGTTTTTTGGGAAATCCTTGGGAAAAAAGATTGTAAAATGGCCCCCAAATCCCCCCAAAAAAAGGGTTTAAAAAACATACAAGATTTATTGAAAAATATAAAATAAAATCAACAAAATATATATCAGAACAGAAGTCCTTGGCACCTGGTGCATTATTATGACAAGCCCTTAGTACCTGATGAATTGGTATTCAAAGTTCTTTGCATCTAGTGCATTGGTATGACAAGCCCTTTGCACCTGGGGAATTGGTTTTAAAAAGTCCTTGGCACCTGGTGCATTGGTACTACAAGTTCTTAGCACCTGGTGCATTGGTATTAGAAGCCTTTTGCACCTGGTGCATTAGCACTGCAAGCCATTAGTACCTGGTGAATTGGTATTCAAAGTTCTTTACACCTACTGCATGGGTCTTAGAAGTCCTTGGCACCTGGTGCATTGGTATGACAAGCCGTTGACCGTTAAATTGGTTTTACAGTCCGGGGGGTGACTAGAATCTTTGCATTGGGGATTTTTAGATCTGGACATTGCAGCCTGGTGGAACGTGTCTGGTGCCCAGCAGAAAAGTTTAGTAATAAGCAGGTAATGTTGTTTCTTGGCATCAGGTGCTATGACTAGAGATGGGTGAACTTCTCAAAAATTCGGTTCGGTCACTTCAACGAATTTCCCGCAAAAATAACTTCGGTCCAAATTACTTGGGACGAATCAGTTAAAAACAGCTTTTTCCCAGGCTGACAGAGCTGGGGTGCTGGAGAACTTGTTCCGTGTTAAATATGAGAGGGGCTTGGTTTTGGTTTTCATACAATGTTGTGTTTTAGTTTGACACGCAATGCTCTTAAAATCGCTTCATTTAAAAATTTCCCTGGAAAATTAAGAGGGAAAAAACCTGACCAAAAAAACTAAAGGGGGGGGAATATACCCCGATAAAGTCCTTTCGCGAAGCTGGAAAAAAAACAAGCTGAGAGCTCAGGTGGAACATCAGTGAAAGTATGGGGTGGGCAGCGCAGCATGAGGTCGAGAGGGCAAAATGCATTTGGGGGTGGAAAAAAACAGGAGTAGTCCAAAGAGTGGCCAATAAAACGTGTGGAGGTGACGGCAGCAGACAGCAGCAGCATGAGGTACACGTGGAAAATGACACTCTGGAGATGGAAAGACAGTATGGGCCCCAAGGTGGCAAAATGACAGAGGTGGAGGTGCGGGGCAGCAGATGGGTCAGACAGTGGCCCAATGACATTCTGGAGGTGGAAAAAAATGGAGTGGGCCCCCCGAGGGGCCACAATGACAAGAGTGGGGAGATGGGGGCAGCAGCATGGGTCAGACATGGACTGACATTCTGGAGGGGGAAAAAACAGTAGTGGCCACAGAGTGGAAATGACAGGAGTGGGGGTGACGGCGGCGCAGGGGATGTCAGACGTGGAAAATCACATTCTGGAGGGGGCCCAAAAGGGTGTAGGCCACAGAGGGGCACAATCCCAGGAGTGGAGGTGACGGCGGCAGCGCATGGGGAAGTGGAAATGAATTCTGGAGGGGCAAAACAGTAGTGGGCCCCCAGAGTGGCAAAATGACGAGAGTGGAGGTGACGGTGGCAGCGATGAGGTCAGACAGTGGCAAAATGAAATTCGGAGGGGCAAAAATGGAGTAGGTCACAGGTTGCACAATGAGGGAGAAGGGGAGGTGAGGGGCGGGCGGAGCAACGATGAGGTCAGAGAGTGGAAATGACACAATGGGGGATGTCACGGACCCAGAAAACAGCAGCAGCATAGGTAAAAAGTGGCACAATGACAGAGTGTGGGGTGGGTGGCATTCCGCCCCTGGTAAAAGTGGTTGGTGGCAGATGGGAAATGTCAGTGATGTGTGGATCAGGGGGGTTGGCATCAAAAATAGTGGTGAGGCGGTGTTTGCCCCAGACTATTTTACATTTTGGGTGAGGGTAGGGCTGATGTAGTCTGCGCTAAGGGATTGGTGTGTGGAAAACCTGGCCGATCCACGCTGATTCAATTTACAAAGGTCGTCGTTCCCAAAATTTTCCCTGGACAAGCGGGGTTTCCTTGGGGTAAGATGGCCCCCCCCTGCACTGAACACGCTCTGATGCCACATCTGGGGGCAGGACAGCTTTCCCTGCCAAACCGGCAAGTTGCGGGCCCCAATCCCGTTTGGCTGCCCGTAGTCCAGCAGATTTCTAATGGGTGGCAGAGTGCTGTCCAAGTAGGCCCCCTGTCGGTTAGGGTTGCTCCAGGTCCTGCGTGTGGTGTGCCCCCCTCACTAGGCGGGTGAAGGAAGTGCTCACCGTATCCGTTTTTGGGTTTCTGGTTAGTGGGAGTTACCCCACCCCCAAAAAAATTCCCCGCAGGCAGTAGTAGTGGGGGCGGAAGCCCCCCGGTAGCCCGTCGAGGGGGGACGATGGGCCAATAGGAGGGGTGATACGGGGTTTCCCTAAAGATTTAGTTTGTCCTCCCCCTTAATGTTAAAAAGGTATTTTGGACCGGTAGCGAGGATCCCAAAAGGGTGGAACCAGAAGTCATCCCTCTGCGGAGCTGATTTGGCTGTCACTAGTAGGCAAATCGCATGTGCGGGCCCTTGACAAGTGACTCCCGGGGGGGTCCCTGTCCATCTCATGTTTGCCCCGGTGTTGAGGTCTTTTCCCGTCTTCCCCTTTTCCTTTTACCCCTCCCGCTGTCCCGCCTCCTCTCTTGTCACCTGGGTAGAAATCCACTCATTTCACCAAAAATGTTCTGCTCCAAAGTCTTCCTTCCTCCTCCATTTCAGTCCCCACGGACTTGTGGCCACGAGATGTAGCGCACGTCTCCAGTCCCCCTGCCAGACAGATTTTTCAGCATTTTCCAGGGGCATGAAGCGTGGAATACGTTTTTCATCCCCTAGTCCTGGGATGCAAATTCGGGCCCCCCCGAAATGGCCTCAGCAAACGGCAGGTGTAGCATAGCTGCCATGGTGCTCAAAAAAAAAAACAGGGGGGTTCTCCTGTCGCCCGGAAACAAAAAAAACATTAATGGGTTTTCTGTTTACAGTCGGTCCCAAAAATGTGCAGGCTGGAATTCCAAGGGTGGAAAATCGAAAATTTAGAGTTTGTTGGGGGGGCCCGTTCTGCCCTGCAACTCGAGGAGGGTGTTCCCGGCTTTGTACGAATGGATTAAGTGCATGCACAGTTTCCTGGCTTTTTTAGAATCTTCTGAAGTTCGGTGGAAGATTCAGGAACCTTTTCACAAACCGATTGAATCATGGGCCCCTGCAAGGCGAAAAGGGCCATCCTTCCTCGGTGCAGCACGGACACCATGTTACTCCCATTGTCCGTCACCATGGTTTCCCATTTGCA
>JAODAL010064154.1:0-18876 GCA_025379985.1 Phyllomedusa bahiana
CCCCCGAGGCTGTCTGTATAAAGCCTGCAGTCAGGGCAGACTGTGTGCTGCCCTAACGCTGCATGTCAAAAAGACACAGAATGATGAATTTAGCTGCATGAATAGCTAACACATTACTAAGTGTAAAAATAAATAAATAGTTATTTCTTAATGGAATTATAAAAAAGTAAAAAAAATAAAAATAAAAAAATAAAAAAGTGTAAAAATAAATAAAATAAAATTAAATATTTAATAAAATTTTTTTTCAATATATTGCACAAAAAATGTACACATATAAGGTATCGAAACGGGTGTAATAACCTGCAGAATTAATCTAACAGGATAGTTAGTGTGAATTGTGATGGTGTAAAAAAACAAGTGCACAAAAACACTTTTTTATGTTCACGCTTCAAAAAAAGTAATACAAATTCTGCAGTACTTTTATATGAAGTGAATCTATCCCACCTAAATAAAACTCTCTCATAAAAAAAACCCCAAAACAACTGAATCCTAAAAAATGAAAAATTTACGACTTTTGAAATACAGGGGGGAAAAAACAAAAAATGTACCCGGGCCATTAAGGCCGGGGCAAAAGGGATTAAAATTGTTTTAATTTTCTGATAAAATTTTTTTTTTGGATTTTAACAAGGGGAGTGACAAGTCCCATTTGGTTTGGAACCCACCCACCACGACTTTTATCAGAACAGAATGTAGCTGGGACCTTCTCTCCCTGAAAATATGGAGGTCTGTACATCTCTTTTCAGTTGGGAACCTACTCTGACATTGTACCTCACTTGGGGCCACATGTATGAACCTGTTTAGGTCTAAAACTCACTTTTTTGCCCATAGGGTTACTTTGGGCAAAAGGTGATCTTAGACCTAAACAGTTTCATAATGTGGCCCAAGGAGGTAAAATGTTAAGTAGGTTCCCAAATGAAAAGAGGTCACCTTTCACGAAGGGTGGGGTTCTGCAATTTTGACCAAAATTGGCTAAAATACCCAAAATTTTTTATATATTCCCAAAAAATAGCAGAAATCATTTTTAAAAAATCCATAGTTCGTTTAACATGCTTAGCATTTGAGATGTTGCTGAAATTTTGTTGTGTTCCCATTTCTTTGATGCCGCGCCAGCGTGAACCTACAAAAATTTCTTTAAAATTGTTTTGGATATGCGACAATTTTTTTTTTTAGGTGGTTGAAAAACTCCTTCTCGATTGATTAATTTTGGCCACATACTCTTGCTGCGTACAATGTACTAACCTGCAGAGCTACTTAGCTACAGTTTTCTCCTGACTGACCTTAACTTTGCCTCTGGTCTATATATTGTTCTTTCAGAATTGTCATCTGGCAATTGTAGTTAATCCCGTTTATTTTTTGAAACCCCCGATCTGCTTTTGGGTTTTGCAACTCCCGGTTTGATGGTTCCACAATGGGTTTTTGGAAACCCAAATTAGAAAACCCATACCTCAAGAACAAAAAATGAAAAATAGGGGGTTTTGGGTTTTTCCAATTTTTTTTTTGGCCAACACCGAACCAACAATAGTTCAAGGATCCACTTCCTCAATGAGAGTATTAACACTATATTTATCATTCTAGGTATTGTAGAGGAATTGCATCAGGGCTGTAACAGAAAATTAGCCAACACCAAACCAACGGTAGTTCAAGGATCCACTTCCTTAGTGTGAATAGTAACACTAATTTTTCCATTCTAGGTATTGTAGAAGCATTGCATCAGGACCCGGGGCGTCGCTAGGCTGTTTTATTCGGGGCTCGGGCCCCGAATAAAACACCCTGTGCTCCGAGTCTCCCGGGCTCCAGGCCTCTGCCCTGGGCCTGGAGCACCGACTGGCCCTTCAGCTGCATGTGCGTCCGCTGGATGCACATGCAGCTGCGGGCTACTGCGGAGCAGAGAGCGAGCGCTCCCTGCTCCGCAGAACAGTATCGGACCGGCTCTGGGTCCGACACTGCGGGGCCGCCGGGTCCTCAAAAGTGCTGAGAACCCGCCGCGGCCCCGTGCGCCTCAGCCGGCAGCGTCGCGAAAATTTGTGATGTCATCTCGACGCTGCCTTTCCTCGGGCGCACAGCGCGTCATAGGCAGTGCGCCCGAGGAGCTGCCGGAGGAGCGCGCCCGCCGGGGGAGTAACGGTGAGTAGGAACGTGGTTAAATTTAACGAGTTGACCTGCCTCAGTGCCCCTATATACTGCCTGTGCCCCTATAATGCCTGCCTGTGGCCCCCATACGCCTGCCTGTGGCCCCATACCCCAGCCTGTGGCCCCCATACCCCTGCCTGTGGCCCCATATACTGCCTGTGGCCTCCATATCCCTGCCTGTGCACCTATATCCTGCCTGTGGCCACCATATACTGCCCGTGGCCCCATATCCCTGCCTGTGGCCTCCATATCCCTGCCTGTGGCCCCCATAAGCTGCCTGTGCCCCTATAATCCCTGCCTGTGGATCCCATATCCCTGCCTGTGGCCCCCATATCCCTGCCTGTGCCCCCATAAGCTGCCTGTGCCCCTATATACCTGCCTGTGGCCCCCATACCCCTGCCTGTGGCCCCATATCCCTGCCTTTTGGCCCCCATATCCTGCCTGTGGCCTCCATATCCCGCTGTGCCCCTATAATGCCTCCTGTGCCCCCATATCCCTGCCTGTGGCCCCATATGCTGCCTGTGGCCCCATATATACTGTCTGTGGCCCCCATATCCCTTGCCCTGTCCCCCTATAATGCCTGCCTGGGCCCCCAAAATGCTGCCTGTAGCCCCCATATACTGCCCGTGGCCCCCATACCCTTTCGTGCCCCTATAATGCCTGCCTGTGGCCCCCATATGCTGCCTTTTGGCCCCCATACCCTCTCTGTGGCCCCGCAAAATGCTGCCTGTTGCCCCTATAATCCTGCCTGTGTGCCCCATATCCCTGGCCTGTGGCCCCCATATCCCTGCCTGTGGCCCACATATTCTCCCTGTGGCCCCCATATGTCTCCTGTGGCCCCCATATCCATGCCTGTGGCCCCCATATGCCTGCCTGTGGCCCCCCCATATGCCTGCCTGTGGCCCCCATACGCCTGCCTGTGGCCCCCATATGCTGCCTTTTGCACCTATATACCTGCCGTGGCCCCCATATACTGCCTGGTGCCCTATATACCTGCCTGGGGCCCCCATATACTGCCTTGTCCCTAATACCCTGCCTGTGGCCCCCAAAATACTGCCTCAGTGACCCCATTTTACTGCCTCATGACCCTAAAATACTGCCTCAGTGCCCCTATATACCTTCTTGTGGCCCCTATATACTGCCTCATTTGCCCCCATATACTGCCTGTGGCCCCATAAAACTGCCCAGGCCCCTATATACTTGCCTGTGGCCCCATATACGCCTGTGCCCCCCTATATACGCCTTTGCCCCTATATACCTGCCTTGGCCCCTATATACCTGCCTGTGGCCCCAAATACCTGCCTGTGGCCCTTAATATCTGCTGTGGCCCATAATATCTGCCTGGGGCCCCCCATATACTGCTTCAGTGCCCCTAAAACCTAACTGAGGGGACTGCTATACATAATTAAAGGGATTGCGGGAAATTTTGAGGATTCTAAGATATTTGTGTCCAAATCCTCAGGGACGAGTCTTGGCTGGGAGCAATCAGCATGAAGTGTAACCCGGGAAATGGAGAAGAGAAGGGAAGGTGAACGACGCTGATCAGGAAAGACGTCTCCATGAGTTACTAAATGTAACTGCAGTGTAATCACTTATAAAGTCTGCAGAGTCTACATAGTATCTACCACTATCTGGTCCCTGTATGGGGGTTTAAAATATGTCTCTAAAGGGCCTGTGTACAGCTGATAGTCACATGTGGGGGTTGCGTTTCGGCAGGGTCTGGCAAGGATTATTTGAGCCTTTAAATATAAAGTTTTTTGGGGGCTTGGTTTTATAGGAGGGTTTTAGTAACAATCACTTGTCTGGTAGATTTGCTCCATGTTAGGTGGATGTTTTGGTGACTGTTTAGGGGTATTGTCATATGAAGGTGAGAAGTTTGAAAAAGTAAATTTTTTCATTGGTGAATTTTTACTGTAAAAGTGACTGCTGAGGAGATGGATGGGATCGTGTGGGATGTGCAGAAAATTAGTGACAGGGAAAAGAAGGTATTTTCTCTGTAAAAAAACATCCGCAGTTCACAATGAGGCGAGAAAAATGTCGGTGAACCCAGCCCTACCCAGAAAAACACAAAGGGCCCGAGCCCCGGATGTTTTAGGACCCTAGCAACGCCCCTGATCAGGACTGCATCAGAAAATTAAAAAAAAATATATGAAAATTTTCTGTGCAACCTGTATTCTGCAATACCATGTTAGCATAATATTGCAGAATAACACCTCTCAATAGGGTGCTGCTGTGAAAGCATTAACTGCAGTGGCTAAAAAGACCAAATGTAAGTTTCTATGTCTTTATCTTTGTACAGATTTCATACTTTTGCATTTGAACATTTCTTAACCACATCTAAATGGAAGCTTAAATTATGACTGAACCTTACCATTTGTATGGGAAAACCACGATTATTACAGCAGTAAAATAAATTGAGCTTGTTCTGTATTTGCATTTTAATGAGGTCAGTAAAACCATCAGATACTTTAATTGCAATTTGTTCCCGAACTCTCTGGCAAGGAACGGGTCAACCTATGAACCAGATATCTTAATGAATAAAGTAACATTTAAGGAGCAGATCTGATGATTTTTATAGCTTGTGATTTATGTATTTTGCATGTGAATTTCAAAAGCTGAAGCTCTTTCCAAATTAGTAGAATGTTTTTATCATTGAGAAAGAAAGTGCTATAAATGTGTTGTATAATATATAACATCAAAAAGTAAAATAAAGTAAAAAGAGATAAAAGTACATTGAATTATATAATAATAATAATAATAATAATAATAATAATAATAAATAATAATCTCTATCGTACATACATAATATTGGGAGACGATCACATGGCATAAGTATAATCCACAAGGAATATGTATGCATACATATATGTTTTTAGCATGAAACAAATAGGACATTAAAATGAACAGGACTGTATTCATGGTTCACAATGTCCTATGCACTAAGCTTGATAATGTCCCACAAGTGTGTATAACAGCAGTGCTTTGAGTGGCTAAACTTCACTACATGTTGGCGTACTGAGAATTGTTGCAGCAGTTTTGCATTGCAGTTTTGCAGCTCATCTAGCTAAAGAGCATTCATAACATATGGAAATAATGGAAGGTGAGAATTGTTTAGCCTGCATTAGACTTTCAAATAACTTTATGAGCCCTTTAACAGAAAAAGAACATAAAGTAGGTGATTCTGGAAACTATAAAACTAAGTACAATAGTCCCTCAAGTTACAATGGGATCAAGGTGGCCTCAACACACAATAGTTTTTCCTGGGACATTGTATGTTGACTGTTTTTTCAATATATGATGTCACATATACTGCTGATCTGCAGGACATGTTATTGACTTGAAGATCCAGACAATTATCATGAACATTTTACTTCTGTAATACATCTGTATTAGTGCAGTGCCTTCATTAATAGGTGGTCTAGTAGCACCTTTCTAAAGTTTAGTGCAGTACTACATGCTCTGTATTTCTATTTACATGTGCCGGGATGAGCAGCTCTTTTAGGGAACCAACTGAGGTGGCTTCATTTTCTTTTTTATGGCACAATGTGTATAAAGTACATGACCCAATGAAGTTCTTGATCTTCAAACATGATTTCCAGCTCCTAGCAGCTTGTTGTGACTGTTATATGTATGGACTTGCTTTATCTGTATTAGACAGGGGCGTTGCTAGGGTCCTAAAACATCCGGGGCCCGGGCCCTTTGTGTTTTTGCTCAGTAGGGCGGGGTTTTTTCACACGACATTTTTTCACGCCACATTGTGAACTGCGGATGTATTTTTACAGAGAAAAACCTTCTGCTCCTGTCACTAATTTTCAGCATATTCTACATAGAGTGACCCTATATCTATATACCTGCCTCAGCAGTCACGGGCACAATGAAAATCCCCAAATTTGACAAATTTACTTTTTCAAAACCGCTCACCTCTGTATGACAGTGCAATATCCTTAAATAACAGTCACCATATAATCCACTGATACATGGAGCAAATCAAACCGGGACAAATGATTTTTAAACTAAAAAAACTCCTACAAAACCAAGACCCCAAAACTATTACTAAAAGGACCAAATAATCCTGCCAAACCCGAACGAATGCGGCCCCACATGTGTACAGCTGTACACAGGCTCTGATTACATATACCACCCCCCAAACAGTGACCAGATAGCGTAGATACTTGTTGTATGTAGCTCTGCAGAAATATAAGTGGTTACACTGCAGTTACATTTAGTGACTCACCTGGAGACGTCCTTTTCTGATCAGCGTCGTTCACTTTCCCTTTTTTTTCTCCATCCGGTTCACACACCTTCATGCGATTTCTCCCCTGCCACTACTCGTCCCTGAGGATTTGGACACAAATATCTTAGAATCCTCACATTTCCACAACTCCTTAATTAAAAGGTAAAATAATCCCCTCAGTCAGTAGGTGTATAGGTCCCCTCAATTTGGGAGGTATATAAATAAAGGGTCACTTAGGCAGGTATATATATATATAGGGTCAATGTCAGGCAGGAATAAAGAATATAGGGCACCTCTCAGGCAGGTATATAAATATAGGGGCACTCTCAAGCAGGTATATAGATATAGGGGCATTGAGGCAGGTATAGGGGCTCAGACAGGGAGATAGGGGCCCCAGGCAGTATAGGGGGGCCCCAGGCAGTATAGGGGGGCCACAGGCAGGTAAAGGGGGCCACAGGCAGGTATAGGGGCCGCAGGCAGTATATGGAGCCGCAGGCATATAGGGGCCCCCAGGCAGTAAAAGGGGCCGCAGGCAGGAAAGTGGACCACAGGCAGGATATGGGGCCCCAGGCAGGTAAATGGGTGCCACAGGCAGTATATGGGGCCACAGGCAGGTATAAGGGGCCACAGGGAGTATAGGGGCCACAGGCAGTATATGGGCCGCAGGCAGTATATGGGGGCCACATGCATATATTGGGGCCGCTGGGAGTATATATGGGCCACAGGCAGTATAGGGGGCCACAGGCAGGTATAGGGGGCCATAGGCAGTATAATGGGGCCACAGGCAGTATATAGGGGCCGCAGGCAGGTAAAATGGGGGGCCGCAGGAAGTTATAAATGGGGCCGCAACAGTATATATGGGGCCACAGGCAGGTATATGGGGGCCCCGGGCGGTATTAAGGGGCCATAGGCAGTATATATATGGGGCCGCAGGCAGGTAAAGGGGCCACAGGCAGTATATAGGGGGCCACAGCAGTATATAGGGGCACTAGGCAGTATAATAGGGGCACTGAGTCAGGTATATGGGGCCACAGGCAGTATAAGGGGCCCCAGGCAGTATATAGGGGCACACAAAGGGAGGTAAAAGCTATAAAAATAACAACATTAATACTCACCTTAAATTCCCCCGGCGAGCGCGCTCTGTCCTCTTCAGCCCACGCTCCTCCGGGAGCTCCTCGGGCGCACAGGTCTGTGACTGCTGCTGTGCGCCCGAGGACAGGCAGCGGCGTGATGAGGGCATTACATCGCGCCGCTGCCAGCTGAGCCGGGACGGGGCCGCGGCAGGTCCTCAGTGCAATGAGGAACCCGGCGCCCCGCTGTGGGCGGACCCGAGACGGTCCGACACTGTCTTCGGGGCAGGGAGCGCTCGCTCTCTGCACCGCAGAAGCCCTTCGCTGTATGTGCGTCCAGCGGACGCACATTAGCTTTCAGGGCAGGGCGGTGCTTCCAGGCCCATGGCAGCGTCCTGGAGCCAGGGAGGATCGGGCACAAGGGGGTTTTTAATTCGGGCCCGAGCCCCGAATAAAACAGCCTAGCGACGCCCCTGGTATTAGATATCTTTTTTTATCTTTTTAATCATCATTTAGTATTATGTTAGGTGACATTGTTTGGATTCAGAACCAATTACTAGTTTTCTATAGAGTTATTGTCTCAACATACAATGGTTTCACCACACAGTGGTCTTACCAGATCCAATTAATATTGTATGTTGAGGGTATGTTGTGGGCAAAACCTAAAGACACTTGAGGAGAAGAATAGGGGACCATTTGAGAGATATTCAAATAAAAGGAATCCTTTAATATTCTGGTTATTCTTCTGCCTGCTGATTAAGTACTGCAGGATCTCCTGGTTTGACTTTTGCCTGCATGTCATTGCCATCTTCCTGTTTTCTGTTTTGTCTGTGCCTATTTGTCATCTATCTCTTTGTCATCTGTCTGTTTGCCCTCCGTTTTCTGAGCAGTTGCTCTGCTTAAGCAGAACAAGCAAGGGAAAAATATGGGCGTTCTTGACAGAATCACATGCCTAGTTTTTCTTCCCAAACACCCAGCAGCCTTCTGACCTCATGGAACCTATTAAGGCACTGATGCATGGTTTAACCCAGTTTTTTCAAGGTCAGATTATTTTATGCTAAAAAAGAAGGATGGTGGTATAAAGCCTTGCATCGACTAATGGGAGTTGAATAAGATAACTGTCCAAAATCAATACCCTCTTCCTCTCCTCCCAGATCTGTACAACCAGATTTCAGGGGCTATCTGGTTTCATCAAACTAGATGTGTGAGGTGCATATAATTCAATTTGAATCTGTAATAGAGATGAGTGGAAGAAATCCTTTAGTACCCCTAAAGGACATTATGGGCCACATGTATGAAAACTGACTAGGTCTAAAACTCACTCTGTTACCCGTAGCAACCAATCTGAATGCCCCTTTCATTTCATATAGTGCTCTGGAAAAATGAAAGGGGCGTTCAGATTGGTTGCTATGAGCAACAAAGTGACTTTTATAGCTAGACAGTTTTCATACATGTGCCCTTTGAGTATCTGGTTACACCCTTTGGTTTAAGCAGAGCACTGGCGGTTTTACAAAGTTTTTTTAATGACATCTTTCAAAATCTCATTGGGTGGTATGTTAATGTACAGACGCCATCTGTATTGGGGTTGCCTTGCTGTGGCAGATGGGCTTTTACAGTTTTGTACACTAAGAACCTCCAACTTAGCAGAAATGCTTTTCCAAAAATTCCCAAATTCCCTTTGACTGTTTTTTAGTGCTTATAGAGTGCTGCTGATATTGTATTGTGTTTGCATTGCTAATTTCTGCCACACTAGTGTGCACCTTATGTGCTCATATATACATACCTATAAATAGATGTGCTGACCAAATTCTGTTTGTGGAGTGTTGAGTACATGTCCTAATCATATGAGTACAGAAAATGCATGCTTAGGCATGTAGTTCCTTGGCAACTGCTATGAAATTACAAGTATCAGCATGGCACACCAGATACCCTTCAAGATTAAGCATTGTAGCTGCTATAAACTGTGTGGAATATATATATACACAGTATATACCCGATAGTCCAAAACCATGAGTTTTCCATTAATAGTCATTCATTACACATTCCACACATACCTTGCCTTTCCTTTTGTAATTATGGTTTTCATCCTCGTTTTGGTTCTTCCTCTTCTTCCACTTCTGATAACCCTGAGTTAGAGGTATAATCTAAGAAACTGTGCACAGTCTGGGACAAGGTTAATTTGAACCTGAGGAAATCCCAGTTGATTCAAAAGAAGAATTCTGATCAAAGACATGCTGCAAAATCAGCCTTTATGGTGGGGGATAAAGTTTGGCTTACTACTAAAAATATGACCCTGAATTGACTCCTAAATTGACTCCTACATTTTTTGGTCCTTACCCGATTACACAGGTTATATATCTCTTCAAACAGTATGTCATTCCAGTCAGTTATTACAATTTTCTCTAGAGGACAGACTGAGCTAGAGAAGGGTGCAGGCTATACAAAGATTTATTGAGTAGTAGAAAATAGACCCTGCTGACAGTGTCCCCAGGATGAGGAAAAACATAGCTGTCTCCTTTTTTCTTGTGGCCTCTTTGAGGCAACCCCTTTCTCCGCAAAGTCTGATCGATTTACCAATAGGCCTGGTACAAGGGGGACTGGAGAGTTTAATAAAAAATGGCCCTAAACATGCAGTGATGTTGGCCAATAAGGTTAATAATAACAAAAAGTGTTAATTACCCATGAGTGTAGATCTTTTCTATAAGCATAGAGCATTCTTACTTTTCAAGCTATTTTATATATATATATATATATATATATATATATAATATATATATATATATAATAATATATATATATATATATATATATATATATATATATATATAAATATATATATTATATATAGCATTAACATATTGGTTTCTGTCATAAACAAATCCAGTGCCACCTCCAAGATGTCAGGGTAGTCAGGAACGTACCCAAAGATACGGACAAGTGAGGCCCTGACACTCGCCTCAGCCTCTGTCCTCTGCCTTTTGGGGAACCCGACTGCCTTAACAGGCCGGCCCCAACCAGAAGACTGACATGCACTGAGCTAAGTGCGCACAGACAGAGACGAACTGACACAAAACACAAAAGAGTAGTCGGACGGTCCAAGTCGATAACAAGACGGGCAGCGCAGTAAAAAATCGTAAGACACAGAGAAACCAGAAACACAAGCAGAGGTCAAAAGGCACAGAAGATCCAAAAGGTGAAGGCTAACTACAGGTACAGAATATCTATAGCAGGCACAGGAAGAAGGAAGCGGTGGCTATAAATAGGCAAAGGGAGGAAGCAAAGCAGAAGGGATAGGAAGCAGAAGCTGTCAATCACCAGAGAATCGATTAACCCCTAGAAGGGTCGGAGGATTCCTGGCCAAGGCCGTTGGCCAGAAATCAATAAAGATCCAGGACTAAGAGCAGTGTTCACACACAGGAAAGCCAAGCCGCAGTTATGGTCGCAGCGGCCGTGGCCGGCGACTAGGGCCAGATGGCGTGAACATGACACAAGAGGTACCTGTGACACAGATGTGAACCTTGCCTAAATTCCAAATTAACCCCTCTGTTTATGACTATTATTATTATTATTATTATTATTATTATTATTATGACTGGCATTATAATTACCATTATATTATTGATATGATTACTATTATTATTATTATCATCACATTTAGTGTCAGTTCTGACATCTTCTCAGTTAGCAGAGTTATTGAAGCATAGGTATAAAGTTAATTAAAATTACATAATTTCAATAATTTGTTACATTCTTTCAAGCAGCTGTATTTTTTTATAATAATCAGTTCATTTTAATTATATCATGTACTTTAACTGTTTCATGCCAGGGTACTTCCAACCACTGAGCAGCATCAGTCAATTGCTTATGAACCACGTTGATGACGGCCTAGAGCATTTCAGCAGGAAGTCGCTGCAAGATTCCTGGACGCACGCTTTGATGTTTTAAACTGATACAAGACATGATTAAGAAAGGTCTAATCTCAAAGTTCTCTCTTTTTTCTGCTGCAGGCATAGTATGGAAATGAGTCATTACTAAATAATATCTGTGAAAAATCAAAATAAATTAAACAATTACGGCATAGCAGTTTTCTTTCAGCTTTCATTTGGAGCTAATTAAGCACAGGAACAACATGGTGGGGTGATGAGAAAGCATCAAAGTTCTGTTCCACTAGACAATCTAGTATAGTTCTGGTAGGATACAGCACTTCACTGAATTCTCTGTTACAGAACACATCATTTTCTGAAATAATACTCAATTGCATTGACTTCATGCTTCATCCAAAAATAATTTTCCTGAAAAGAGTGAAAGTGAGTGCATTTCACACCCCAAATACTCCCATTAATTAGGAATACAATTGCTCCGGAGATATACAGGGAAAACAAATGATCAAGAGGTCCTCTGCAGAATCCTTTTTTTTTTTTTTTTTTCTGAAACATGAACTCAAAAATTGCCCTAACAACAAAATTTTGTGTATGCCTGTAGCATTTTTGTCATTTCTAATATATACATATTATAGGAAATTAAGTATCTTCACTTAATATGTTAATTTCACTTAGTTAATAGCAAAAAAATATGGATATGCTCCACAATATTATGATCAATAAGTTCTGAGGTTTCAGCAAATAAAAAGTAAGGATTGTATGATTAAAAGTAATATGCTATTTTTAATACAATTTCTATAATAATATCTAATTGTATCCAGAATCTCTGCTTATTTTAATTCAATTAATCCTGTATATTTTGGACGAAAGGACAAAGCCTAATTTTTTAAATTTGATGTGGTTATACCTTTGGAATATTTTTTTTTTACCTGAATGAATCCGAGATAGTTTATTCAGAATGTTTTGTAATATATGTTAACGGTAAATTTTAGTCTTAAGTATTTGTACTTATTTCTAAACAAAAATCTGAAATTTACAGAAAATTAAGAACAATGTGCAATTTATTATAAACTTTGAATGTCTCTGATTTAAGACAAATAATTACCCCAGACAAAATAGTAAACCAAAACATTTATCATACCTCTACTTTATGTTGACATAACTTAAGGACCTTAAAAGGCCTATAAATACAACAATAAGTTTTCAAATTTTTGAGAAAATTTCAAAATTGTTATTTTTTTGAGGGACCAATTCAGCTCTAACATGCTTTAGTTGTGTATCTTAGATGGCTTCATAAGTCGACCCATTTTAAAAACAGTACATCTCAAAGTATTCAAAATAGCATTTAGGAAGCCTATTAACCCTTTAGATGTTTCACATGATTGAAAGTAAAGTTAAGGGGAAAGATAAAAAAAATATATATCTTGCCAATTTTCAATTTTAATTAGTTTTCAATGGATAACAGTAGGTGGTAGCAAAGTAATGCAACTCAACATTATTCCTTTGATATTAACGTTTTTAGAAATATTCAATATGTGGCCCTATTGGGCTATTTGAACACGTTTTTCAGGCACTAATACAGATTTACAGATACTTCCAGGGGGAAAAACGTAAAAATAAATCCCTTGTGTAGGCTTCCATCTTCAGCATGTTTGCCATTTTTTACCATTTCTTGCCACAGGCAGGAAGTAGTAGGACTGTCGTCTTTGTTCACGCTTCTGCATTGTTTAAATAGTGTGGAAGGGTATACTAATGATCATGCCCCCCTAGTGGTCAAGTACTGTATAATGTAAGAGTAAAAAAAAAAAATAATAGCGTTTCAAAGTATTAAAAAAAAGTTCAAACCACCCACTCCTTTTGCAATTTTACAAATAAAATAATAAAAAAAGTTATACACAATTGATTTTTCCATGTCTGTAAAAGTCTGATCTATTAAAATATAACACTGTAGAAAAGAAAAAAATTCAAAAATTGCGTTTTTTTTTTTGGTCATTTCATGTACCCTAAAAATTGGAATAAAACGTTGCATCTCTCTCAGTTCCATAAGTTGAAGTACAAAAAAGCTATTGGTCACAGAAAATGGTGCTGGGGCGCAAATTTCAAACACAGAAAATATTTGGGTTGTATTTACGGTACTATAGCATAATGAAAACCTTACCTGGTGTATTTGCCAGAACTGTATCAACTTGTAGAATACAAGTAACATCATTTATACTGAAGAGTGAACACCATAAAAAAACAAAAACCCCCACAAACATGGCGCAAATGTGTTTTTTTTTTACACTTTTGGCCACATTTAAAAGAATCTTTTCATTTTTTCCCAGTATATTCTATGAAGGCTAATAAAAACCATTATAAAATGAAATCTTGTTTTCAAAAAATAAAACAATCTTTATTTATGTAATAGAAAAAAAGGAAAAAAAAATATGGCTCTTGGAAGGCGAGGAGGAAAAAAAGTTAGAGCCACATAATTATGACTGACTGTCAGGAAGTGGTTAATACAATCATTACTTAACTCAAATTCATTTAGTTCACTGACAAAATATGTATTGTTTAAAAATTCCAAAGAGCAACATATATGAACCTTGCGCCAATATGCCAGTGTTTCACAAACTTTATAAATGTGTCCCATTTTACTGCAAAAGTAGTCTCAGCCTGCCATTTTAAAAACTGCAAGGTTTTGTCCGACGTTTTTGCATTTTTGGCCCATTATTTTAACTTGCCCCCAAAACCCACCCCCCCCACCCCGCTCGTTGGCACTTTGTGTTTTTTTTCGGGGTATACAGTGTGGAAAGGGTTTTCCCTATGACATTTCAACTTTCTAAAAAAAAGAACTACGACAATTTTTTTTTGGGCTAAAATTTCATCCCCAAAAACCCTGGGCCCAGCTCCGCCAAAAATTTTTCTTGTTCCCAAACCCCCCTTAAAAAAATTAAGTTGTCTAAAATATACAAAGTCAAATCAAAAGCGTAGGATCTATATGTGCCCTAGATTCCTGAAAACTATTTTCATGACAAAAATGTGAGGTTAAAATGTATTCAAAAAAAAATGTATTCTATTTTGTAAAGCCTGCAACTCATGAAAAGGCAAAGATTTGACGTGCACTAATTACATATGCTCAATAGGATGAAATTTTATTTGCTTTTACCTTGCACCTTACTGACACAAAACTTTTAAACCACTCTGATGACAGGGGCCAGGGAGTCAAGGGGCAAGATTGGGTTTGGGTTAATTTCTTTTGAAGTACTCCAGAGATTCACCTCTAAAATGTTAACAAACAAGGTCACCATTTTAGAAACACTGCAGTCGTGGGACTTTCAACTGTTTCTTTCAAAAGCTAATGTAATTTTTCCGAATGAAATTTCTTTTTTCAGTAGATTTTGACAAGGAAATGGGGGACATGAAATGGCCCTTCTGGCGAGTTTTTATAAAAAGTGAATGAACTTTGTGTACTGTATATTGCCTCCTTACATAAAACATTTGTTTTATATGCAAATTTAAATTTGTATTTTATAATTTTTTTTTTATTTTTAAAATAAAAGTTTTTTCCTTAAAAAATTTTTTCTTCCCAAATTTTTTTATTTTTACTACCCTTTTCCCCAAAATAATGTATTTTCATTTTTAAGGGGTATTTTTTTTTTTTATGTTAAGTTTGTCCTATCCCCCCTGCCAATCTAATTCTTAAAATCAAAAAATTCTGGGAAAAACCCTTTAATTTTTTAGGAACCCCCATTGCAAATGGAAAAAGGAAAAATTTGGTGCAATGACACAGGAAAACACACTTTATTTAAATTCTGTAAGGACCACAAATGGGAGAATTGAGAACCATTTTAATTTTAACCCCAACCTGTTTCCTCCCGGGGTCCAAGTTTGGGAAAATCAAGCGCAAAGAAGAAAACGCAGGGGATCCTTTTAACAAAAGTAGAAGAAAAAATAAAAACTGCGCGCTCACCTATTTTTGCGTACAAAACGGTAAGCGCGTATTAGCGTATAGTGTTTAAATTTCCCCGGCAAAAAGAAAAACTCCGAGTCCTGATTCCCGTGTTTTTCCCGGGGGAGCCGAAAAAATTTCGTCGGAGATGCCCCAGGCAATGGGTAGGGCCCAATTCGGTCAAAACCACTGCCCAAAAAAAAAACAATACTGACCTGATAAAAACAAAACAATACGCTTCATAGGAATAATTTAGGTTTTTTAAGTGCATAAAGGGACAAAAAAATGATCTTTTCGCGGGTAAAAACCCGTTCCCTCAGTTTTAAAAAATTTGGAATGGGGTTTAAAAACCCCTCTTTTCAAAATGAGGACAAAACATAAATTTCACGGTTTTTGTAAAAAAAGCTGCAAAGGATAAAATGGATAATAATAAAAAAACAAAAAATAGGGATGAAAAAAAATGTTGGAAATTTTTAAAAACAAAATCGAATCACTTACGAAGATACAAGATTAAAATTTAAAAAAACCCCAATTATTAAAAAAATTATTAGATATTCTTTTTAAAAAATTATAAATTTTTTAAAAAAATAATTTTAAAAAAAAACCATGTTTAAAAAAAATGAAAAATATAAAAAAAAATTACAGTTTAAAATACAAAAAAATTCCAAATAAATGAAAAATTTGTACTATAAAAACCTTCCCCTAAAAAATGACCTAAAAAATGGAAATGATCATGAAAAAATCCCCAAGTTAGTAAAAGAAAACACCCTGTTCCTCTTAAGACGTGTGGTTTCAGGCATTCAACTTATACATCCAGTATCTTCTCTTTTGCTCAAAATGAGACGATCCACGGGCATTTCACTATTTTTTTTTTTGGGCTGGATGGTAAAAATAGGCCCCCGAATGCCATGTTCCTCAAAAAATAAAGGGGTACATATTATGAGTCTTTATGTAATATTTTGATGTTCATAGCCGTCGGGACAATTTAGTGGGGGTTTTTTTTCCCATACTGAATACGCAGGACAGGTTATAACATAATCACATAATTCCTAGTGAAATGAGTTTTTCTTTTATTTTTAAAATCTCCCCAGTTGCTGTAGAGTTTTAAAATTAGTGGGTAACAATTGCTTACGTTTGCAGATGGGTTATTAAAAGGGGCGATCCCCACTGATTTTTGATTTTTTTTCTTTATAGAAAGTTCAGAATTAAATTAGTGTTTTTTTAAAATTTGGAGGGGCAAGAATTTTTTTTAAAGTCCTGACTTTTATAAAAAATGTGGTCGGGAGGGATTTTCCTTTAACCCAGGTCTTAGTTAAAATTTTCCCAATGTTTTTTAAAATCCCCTGTAATTGCCAAAACTGACTATTGTTTTGTAGAAATAAAAAAAGTTTTAAAAATCTTTTTTTTTTTAAAATATTTTTGGTAATAAAATAGGGGCCCTTGAGGAAAGGAGGGCCCCTTTTTTCTAGCTCCCCCTTTAAAAAGGGCATTGGATTTGCCCCTCTTGAATTTTCTCGTTAACTATTGCTTGGACATTTAAAAAAATGTTGCGTGCAATTTTTTTTAACCGGGTATTGACCCCAAAAGGGAAAGCTATTCACCCCAATTTTTTGGTGATTGAGTTTTACATTAAATAATTATTCCCAAAACGGGCTTTTTAAAATGAATTTTTGATGTAATACACCCTTATTAACATAAATGTAAAGTCAAGAAAAAAAATTGCTCCTGTTAGAAAAATGGGTAAACTTTAATACCCCCCGATGTTATTTAAAAATTCTACAAAAAAAAATTTAAAGTTTTTTCATCCCTTCCAAATAAATTTCCCAAAACATGATGTACGTTTTAATAAATGTGTTATTAAAAAGGGGGTTTTAGGGCTATAATTCTCTCAAAATGCCCATAAAAAGATTCGCCGCGATGGGGAAAACCCCCGTCCCATCGCTGCCCCCCCTGTTGGTGATAGTGGGTACTACCATATTTGAAAGGTTATTTTTTAAAATTAATTCAAAACCTTTTTTAAAAAATTTTTTAAATTCCCCGGCTTAAAAACAGGTCTTTATCTAAAAAGAAGGAAACGGCTTCTAGACCATTTATGTTGTATTGGGGTTAAAAGGGTGTAACGTCCGGGAGGCTAGAAAAAATTTCATCCCATGGCATATAGAAAGTTCTTTTAAAAAAATCATCAGGTCTTTTAAAAAAATGGGGAGCCCTTTAACTAACGGTTGCAATGTAAAACAATAAAAAGGATAAGTTAGATAAAAATGAATTACCCAGAAAAAATGGGATGCCCGGGGGGGGTTGTTGAGTCCTTTGAACCTTGGAGGTGATAAAAAAAAGGGGCCGAAGGTTTATCTATAGTTAAGAAATTTTTTTCTTTTAGTTATAATGTTTTTCTCCAAACTATGGTTGATGAAATCAACATATTTCACTTTTTTTCTTCATGTACATCCGGGGGAAAACCTGCCTATATAATAGTCTTCAGAATTTTTTTTTGCTTCGTGTTATAGGGAATAGTCCCGTATAACGGGGGGCCCCCCTTTATCCGCATTCGGTCCTATATGGTGTTGTTAACAATTCTTTCAAGTTTGTTGTTCTTTCCTAATTTGTTTACCCTTTGAAGGTAATTTTTTTTTTTATTTTTTCAGATTTCGTAATAGATCTAAAAGACTGGGTAAAAATTTCCCCTTTTGGGAGGATGGGATAAAAATTTAGAAGAAGGTTTTCTTTGTCCTAACCTCCCCGTTTCCAAAGGTTCATAGTTCATCAGAATTATTTTTTTTTGTGTTCTTTTGTTAAAAAAAGCTTGAGAGTTTTTCCTGATGAATTTATGGTTCTTGGAAAACCAAAAAAATGTTAATTGGGCTGTCGGGGTGAAACCCCGACCTTTACGCAAAAAACTTTGTCAATTTTAGACAAATTTCAGTCTATGAAAAAGTCTGGGCACCCCCATTAAACTTCATCATTTTTGTTCTAAATTTTTGGGTGTTTTCAAAGCCCTTTCAAATTTTTTATTGTAAAAATGTGGACCGTAAATTTTCGGATTGAAAAGGGTTTTTTGTATAAACAAAAAGTAATTTTTAGTTTTGTATATTAAATTTAAATGGCGGGTTTCAAAACCCAAAAATTTTTGAATAAAAATGATTTAGTTAATAGGGGTGCCCAACTTTTTATTGACTGTTTAAATTTTTATAAATTGAATATTTTTCCCTTTTTTTTTTATTCTTTTTTTCCCGGGGTAGAATTCTTTTTTTTTAAAAAATTTTCAAAAAATTGTATCGAGGGTTTGTTATTTTTTTGCTGTTAATTCCCTGTTTTCCTCGGTTTTGTTTTTTTTTGCGATTACAAAGAAGTCGGGGGGTGGTGTGTTCAATTTTAAAAGGGGGGGTTTTTTTTCCTCCCCCAAATGGTTGAATCATTCAAAGATGGGGGGGCATGCCTAAAAAAGGGTCTGGAAAGTGTGTATTGGTTGTTTTGTTAAAGTTTGTGACCCCAAAAGTTTCAGGAATAGATTCACTCTCAGGGGGATTATTTTAGGCCTGTCCGGCGGCCCCGGGGCCCCGGCTCGCCGCGGCCCTCCCCCCGGTGTGCCGGGGTCGGCACGGGTGCTGCGGGTGCCCCCCCAGCCTGGTT
>JAODAL010064155.1:0-18876 GCA_025379985.1 Phyllomedusa bahiana
GCATTGTCTCCACGCTCTTACAATACGATCATATTGTACACGCGGGGTGGGGGGTGGGGGGTATTGACATGTCAATTGTTAGCAGCGCTTATGCGCCGCTGGCAATGCGTGTCAATGGGGCCGGCCCCTCCAGGCTCTGGAATTACGTGGTGATCAGGGCGTGGTTCCATACTATACGTGTCACAATAAGCAGTGTGAACATACTCTTATACTTAAATTCTACATAGATAGATTCAGAGAGAGAGACACAGAGAAATAACTATGCAACATTCATTCTCATCTGGTTTGTGCTTAGTAGGATCATCATTTGTTTTTCAACCAGACAATGACCTCCAAAACAAACCTCCAGGCTATGTAAGGGCTGTTTAATCTAGAAAAATAGTAATGGAGTGCTGTGTATATGACATGGCCTCCACAATCACCTAATCTAAACTCACTTGTGATGATTTGGGATAAGTTAGACTACAGAGTAAAGGAAAAGCAGACAAGTGCATGTCTGGGAAAACCATTACAGGTGACAACTTTATAAAGCCAACTGAGAGAATAACAGGAATGTGCACAATTGTCAACAAATCAAAAAGGGGGCTACTTTGAAGAACATTAAACATTTTCTGGTTTAACACTTTTTTTTTGTCTACTACATTATCTATATGTGTTCCTTTACTTTCTATGTCTTCTATATCAGAGGTCCCCAACTCCAGTCCTCAAGACCCACCAACAGGTCATGTTTTCAGGATCTCCCACAGAATGCACTGACAATAATTCAATCACCTGTGCAGCATAATTATATCACCTGTGCAATGCTAAGGAAAGCCAGGAAACATGTCCTGTTGCTGGGCCTTGAGGACTGGAGTTGGGGACCCCTGTTTTATATAAACCTACAATGTAGAAAAGAAAAACACACAAACACACACACAAAAAAAAACATAGGAGGAAAAGGTGTGTCTCAACTTTTAATGGCAACGTATATTACCCATAGGCAATCAGACCTAATGGCACAGAAAGAACAACTAGGGGCAGGATTTCGGTACAACTTGTCAGGAAGGTTGGTCAGAAATACAAAAAATTACTTATGCCCTACCCCCGTTACCCAGAATTATTTAAAAAGCACATCTGACTGTAAGGAGATTAGAGTAAATTGCTAGACTTTTCTATGCTTCTTTGGTGTAAGGTATAAACTTAAACAGCTTGATTCCCTGTATATTATTTAGGCTTTACTGCCATCACAAACAAGACACAGTTTTTTGCCTCCCCCAGACCACCCCTCACAACCCCCCCAGGGGCTACCCTCCAGCATCACCAAAACCCCCCTCCCAGCAGCGCTACCTCTCCAGTCAGCACTCAGTGATCTTTTTTGGTGAGGCTCGGGATCTCCCCGATGGGGTTTTCCATGTATCGGTAAGATAGAGAGCCTCAAAAGACCCTGGCCCCCAAATTTTGGCTTCATATGACGTTTCTTCTTCACTACATGTAATCCTAAAAAAAGGAGGGGCCCACTCAGTTTATACACCCTTTTCACCTCTCTACTCCCCCCCCCCCCCCCCAAAAAAAAAAAACCCCCCCCCCCCACCCCCCCCCCCCAAATCAAAAAGGGAAAAGGGGGAGCAGTCTAGGGGTTGTCCCCATGGTAATTTTCAGTTGGGTTTTTTTTAAATATTTTTTTATTTAAATAGAAAAAGTGCAGTGCCACACTCACGGAATTTCCGTGGAGTTTTTTTACACCCGTTTCCCAAAAACTTAGAACATGCTCATTCTTTCGCCAGCTTTTCGAACAGAACAGTGGTTGAGAGGGACAGGCGAAACTGCAAAAACGGGGGGGAGAACTCCCCCAAAAACCAATACAAGATGTCAAAAACCGGCGGTTTCTTTTAATCAGAACCAGACAGTATTTAAAATTGTCATGTCGATCCACCCATTTTACTTACTGGGGAAAAAAAAAATATTTTGTCACCCCCAATTGGAAAATTTCCCCACTTTAAAAAAAAGCAGAGGGCCTTAAATTGACATTATAGGTGACCCAACTGTGAAGCAAAATGAAAAACAAAACCCGAAAATCACATTGCTGATTTTTGGAAAGAATTTTTTCAAAAGATTGGAAAATAAGGGTTTTGGCAAAAACAAAAATTGATCTCAACACTTTACCTTTTTGGCAATGACCGGGTCAAAAAGTCGTAATTCTACAAGGTTTTGGGACCACTGTTGCTGGTAGTTTTGGGCCCCTTCCCTCCTCAAGACTCCTCCCGGGGATGATTTTTGGGGGGGGGCCAACACAGACTTTTAACTTCCCCAAAGGTTTTTTTTAGGGGGGTTAGTTGGAGACGGCTAGGCCACTCCAGACCTTGAAAATTTCTTTTTACGAAAACCGCTCCATGCCTGGGGGTGTGCTTGGGCATTGACATGTGAAAGACCCAACCATGTGTCGCCCCAATGCCCTTGCTGTGAGGCATGGCTCAATTTGTCTTTGGGTCCTTCGACAGGTCTTTTGGGTTTTACCAAGTGGAGTTTGGAGTGTGACGTTTGAGGTTTTGGACGGTGTTTTTTTAAAATTATAAAAAATACAAAAAAGGGCCTTACTACAGGTAATGAGTGGAGACAAGGAGCCTCTTAAAGAAGAAGTTACGGGCTGTGAGAGCCAGAAATCTTTTTGTTTTAGGGCCAAAAAACTTATTTTCCACCCCTAATTTTCAAATAAATTCTTTCCCGATCAGACAATGTGATTTTCTGATTTGTTTACCCTCATGATGTCTCTCACAGATGAGGTCTACTATGCATGTCAATTCCACACACCTCTCATCTTTTTAAGTGGGAGAACTCTCAAAATTGGTGGCTGACTAAATACTTTTTTTTTCCCCACTGTAGATGTTCTTCCAAGCATTAAATAAACCCACCAACTGGAAGTTGTGGAGCAAAACTGAAAATAAAATATACATACAATAACCAGAAAGTAAATGGATAACTAAAACACTTATCCATAAGCACATCCCAAAAATACACAACAAAGTTCATAAGTAACTATGGCCACCCCAGACCCTTTCATTGTTTTCTACGTTGTTTTTTTTTTTTTGCCTTGGTAGGTACCAGCCACTGCATACTAGAAATTCCTAGGAAACACCTGCCATTTTAGAATGTCTGAACCTGTACTTAAGCGATACCATTTTGTCATTAACGAGTCCACTTGGATCCTTATGCTTTCCCATTTTTTCCTGCTTCCAACAATACGGTCTATTAAGTTCTGCTTAATATAACTACTCCCTTGATGTGTCATTTTCACAAAACAATCAGTATTTCTCTCAGCCCTCAGACTGTATGTATATACAAAAACATCTTGCTCTTCACAGGGTAGAGCCCCAATAACCGGACACATCTGTATTAGTTTAGGGGATTCTATAATCCGAAGAAGGATAGAAAACTTTGGTCACCCAGGACCCGCCTCACCAAATGGATGCTGGGGGGGTTTTTTCCCTGGTGCCAGGATCGGCATGTGGTGGACGGGTGGATAAATTACTGGGAGGGCTGGTGAAGACCCCAGCTGTATGTGGACCATGTTGAATATCAATGACGGAATACACAGGTTAAAAGGTGGAGGATCCTAAAGCTGAAGGAATGAAACCCCTCCAAGAATTGTGGTTTCCTCCGGAATACTGCCGGTGCCATGCGCTACTCAGGAAAGACAGGCGGCAGCTCAGGGATTAAATGCATGGCTGAAGTCTTGGTGTAGGAACAGAGGGTAGGGTTTCTTAGAGCACTGGGCTGATTTTTCATGGGGTACAATCTGTTTTCTACAGATAAATGCACCTTAATGGAAGGGGATTCTGCTGGTGCTGGGGGAAAGAATCTAGAAGGTGTGCGGGAGTAATTAAACTAGCGATGAGGAGGGAGGACAATATAGAAAAGAATAGGTAGATAGGTTAGTAGAGTGGCAGACATATATCGGCGGTGGAGAAGTGAAAAGGTGGAGGTGGAGAGACCAGTGGATCAGGAGATCCATGTGCGCAAACCACATTGAAGATATAGTACAAACAAATATCCACATGTAATCTCAGCAATCTACTCATGTGTAATAATAATCACATGTTTCGACTAAAGGTATAATGTATAATCATCTGAAATGTAAATGTACAATCCCATGCCATCTACCGAAGGAGAGAATGTTTAATCGTAATGCCGCATCTGAACAGGTAACCGTATAATCCCGTGCTGTCTACAAATCGGGTAGTGTATGATCCCATGAGCCATCTAATGAACATGCTAGATACAATCCTAACCGTTTGACGGAAAGTGTAAACTGGAAGGGAACTAAAATGTCTATTCACAAATGCTAGAAGGTCTTGAACAAAATTGGGAACTTGAGGCTCTAGTTGTAGAGGAGCGATTGATGTGGTAGGTATTGCTGAAAAATGGCTGACTCCCTGCATGATAGTGTGGTCAACATTTCAGGTTTGAATCTATTAGGAAGACAGAGCGAACAGGAGGGTAGGCGAGATGGTTTCTGTAAAGTAAGGAGTGATATGAAGGCAAATGTAAAGAGGTAATCAGGGTGGAGTAGCTAATGAGTGGGAAACATTGTGGTGAAATACAAGGGGGGATTAATGCAGAAAATATTATTTTTGGTGTAATCTATAGAACCCCTGAACAACACAGATGAGATAGAACAGATCATAATAAAAATGTGAAGGCAGGCACAAGGCAGGTTCCATTGATAATAATGGGTGACTTTAATTTCCCAGGGATTTACGGGGTCACGGTTCTGCATCAACTGAAAAGGAAAGAAAGTTCCTTCAATCAGTTAGAGGATAATTTTATGGGTCAGTTTTGTGGAGGAACCCACTAGAAGTGATTTCTGTTGGATCTGGTCATATATAACAAGCAGAACTAGTCCGAGCGGTCACTGTTTCTGAAAAACTAGGCAAACAGTGACCACAATATATTAAGTTTACGTAAACTGGGAAAAAAGAAAACAGAGCGGGAAGGCAAAAACATTAATTTTAAAAAGAAGGGCCAAATTTTCCTTATTGGGGATGCAATACAGGAACCTAGACAGGGAGCAGCTATTAGCAAATAGTGGATATAGTAAGCCAAATGGGGGAGCTTTTAAATATACTTTGGGGAACTATTATTGCAAAATATATTCTTATGGTAACAAGTAAGGCACTAAAACAAAACCAACATGGCTCTAACCTTCAGTAAGAGGAGCAAATAAACATAAAAAAGGGCATTTTAAAAAATGTCAGAGGGTCAGCAACAGCCTTTGAAAATTATAGAGAGCTTAATAAAATCTGTAAAAAAGTGATAAAAGCAGCTAAAATTCAAATGAAAGGCAGGTGGCCAAGGACAGCAAGACTATCCCCAAGAAATTCTTGTAAGCATATAAATGCCAAAAAACCCAAAGAGTCAGTAGCAAGTAGGACCCTTAAAAACCTCTGATGGGTGCTGTCACTGGGAACAAGATAAGGCAGAGTACAAATAGGTTCTCAGCTAAGTATATACTATCAATGAAAAAGAATTTGATGGGGGTGGGCCAAGTGCAGTTTAGGTGGTGCCATAACTGTTAAACATCTACTGCTATAATGAATTACTCAGTGTAGAAAAAAGTCAAAGCCAAGTTAAATAAACAGAATGTGAACAAAGGCTCCAGGCCTGATGGCATACACCCAGAGTTCTAAAGAGCTCAGCACGGTTATCGGTGTGCCCCTAGTACATGATATTAAGAGATTCCCTGGTGACTGGTATAGTAAAACCCAGGTGACTGCGCAAGGCCAAATGTAGTTCCCATCTTCAAAAAAGGTTCCAAGTCTTTCCCAGGATAAATATAGACCAGTAAGTTTTAACATCTGTTTGTGAAAAATGTTTGAGGCTCATAAGGGACTATATACAGGAGTATGCTGAAAAACACAATATTATTAGTGATTGCCTACAGGGATTTACTAAGGACAGAAAGACCAGTCAGACCAAACTTAACTGTTTTAAGAAGAGGAGAGTAAAGATTCTGGATAGCCGGGGCAGCTGTGGATAACGTGTTTTTGAAATTGCAAAGGCATTTGACACTGTCCCCGCATAAGCGTTTGTTAGGTAAAATTAGAATCCATTGGTAGAGATAACAGTTAGTAATGGATTAAAAACTTCTGCTGTAACGTACTCAAGAGTTGGTGGTAAAGACTCCTACTCAGAGTGGGTCCCCATGTGTGGGTATGAGACGCAGGGCTCAGTAATTAGTCCACCTTAATTTACTAATTAATTAATGATAGAGTGGTATAGGATCCGATAGCACCGTCTCGATTTATTGCAGTATGAAACACAAGCTTTGCAGGGTTAGAGCAATCTATGGAAGATCTCGATAATTTGCAAGCAGACCTGGAACACACTGAATGCTTGGGCAACCGCTTGGCAAATAGGGGAACAATGTGTATAAATGTTAAGGTTCTGCCATCTGGGTAGAAATAATCAACAGGCTCATATGTCCTAGAAGGAAAAAATCTTGAGAATAGCTTGTTTGAGAAAGATCTAGCTGTTCTTGTAGATCAAAGACTATAGAACAGCACAACGCAATGTCAATCAGCTACATACTAGGGCAAGTAAGATATTGGCGTTGTATTAGAAGAGGCATGACTCGCGGGACAAGGATGTCCCATTCTACCGCTGTACAAACATGGTGCGCCTCACATAGAATATCAGTTTCACTTCTGGGCCCCAGGTTTCATAGAAGAGTGTAATGGAGCTAGAGAGAGTACAAAGACGAGCAAGCCAAACTTATAAGGTGAATGAGCATCTTAGTTATGAGGATAGGTTAGTAGAATTGAACTTATTTAGTCTGCAGAAAAAATTGTTGCTTTATCCCCCCTCCTGATCTCAAACAAAACACACAGGACTCGGGAGCGAGCATGAACAAGTGATGTCATCCCCCTCTCACTTAAAAGACACCCGACAGGGAGGAAAAACGCACCTGGAATTGAGAGCTGAAATAAACTGAAAAGAAGTACAATGAAACCAGACGATCTGATTAACGATAAATCCCCTTTAATCACTGTGAAAATAGACATAAAACGTAACCTTTAATAGTCCAGTAAAATAGGGACTCCTAGCATTAATCCATACGGTCCCAAAGAGAACAAGGCAACACAAAAAACAATCAATAAAATACAAATCTAAAAGTCCATGGGATCCAAAGTAACCCAATTACACCCAATGCAAACAGACTGCCTTGATCAACACTAAGGGGAAATCGTCCCAATTAGAATGGCCCCACCTGGAACCTTGACTATAACGCCCTGGTGCTCCAAGATAAATGGGGGCCCAAAAGATGCTAATCCAATGAAAGTCCCAAAGTCCCTAATAAGTCCTTAATGAGGTTGATCCTGCCAGTAGGTATATACATTAAGCCACGCACTTGTAAGTACGCACGGATGGTACAGTGAAACTGCGAATGGCTCATTTGGGACTTTCATTAGATTGTTTTTTTTGGGCCCCCGTTTATCAGGGAGCAACAGGGCATTACAGTTAAGGTTCCAGGTGGGGCCGTCCTTATTGGGACATGTCCCCATAAGTGTTTGATAGGCAGTCTGTAGCAAAGGTTGTAGATAAGGTAACTTTGGCCCCACAACGTCACCTTTTAGATTTTGTATTTTAATTGGACTGTTTTAGTGTAAACCTAATTTCTATACGGAACGTATATGGAAAATTGCATAACCTCTTTATTACGAGATTAATAAAGGTTAAGTATTAACGTCAATTTTTCCAGTGAATACTTTTTGAATAGTAGGAGGAACATCATACTGATTAGGAGACAATTTAACTTGTCTTGTTATTGCCAATATTGAAAGTAAAAGCAGCAAATTTTGTGCTTGTGTGCACGTTGCAGTGACAACAATCCATAATTACCATAAAAGTTAATCCAGACCAGGAAAAACTTTTTTGATGGCTTGGAACTTGAAAAATGAAATCACCAAAAATCAACATCAACAATAAGGGTATGTTTCAGCACAAATCCATTTGAGTATTGATAAAGTGCTCATAAAACACATCCAACAAGCACCCAAAGTGTGCTGCATGTTTGGATGCGTTTTTTAGCCAGCAGCAGAAACACACCTTATAGATTCTAAAAGGGAGTCTGCTGCGTCAAACGGATCAAGAATATGAACGATCAATCTTTGAAACGGGATCCGAACGAACGCGTCGGCGATCACACGTTGGAACCCCAATCAGTTTTACATTGAAAGCAACATAAATACACACGCACAATGATAGATGATTGTTTTGGGTCCGTTTAAGTCCCGAAACACAGATCCAAACACCAATAAGAAAACGGCCGATGTGCACATCCCTAGGACCAAAGTGTCAGACACCATATTGGAGCTAAAACTGAATAAACACCACCAAAAGACCATATTTGAAAACGACACCCCAAAAGGAACATAAACCATTGGTGCATTGAGTAAATCTACCCACAGTGTTTCACAGATAAGTTTCTGAATTAGGTGTGAAAATGAACAATTAATTATTTTCCGATACATATGCAAGTTATCCAATTCCCTGGAAAGCCTGGAAAAAAACACCCTAAAAGTAATATGCAATTTCATCCAAAAAACAAAAACTATATCTGTGGGAAAAAAAGCTGTTTGGCCCAGGCACTACATATAAGGGAGAGCTATATGGCTTTTGCAACTCAGATTTTGGTGGTGCCATGACTCATTTCAAAGTGCCAAAAGTAACAGAACAGGAGAAACCTTCCACAATCACATCATTATGGAAAAAAATACCCCTAAGGTAATCATAACATCTCTATGTGCATTTTGGGCACACAGAGTGTTTCACAGTTTAGGATTTTTTAGATTACCCTCTGTAATAACACACACTATACACGCGAGATATTCCCTTGAAGTGTCTGCTTGTGCAGAGCCATTTGTTAGCTCCGACCCATTTACAAAATCCTGAATGCCCTAATGCTCAATAGAAACTCATGCCAATAGTTTAGTAAAAGTTGCTAGAGCTCCAGTCGTGGACCGAGTCCTAAGGCCATATGTCACAGTGACAATTAGAAGTGACAATCCCAGAATATCCCAGAAATGAGCAAAAGGAAGCTATGGGAACTCTCGCCTTTTTGTAAGTATCAGCAACTTCTATCGCATACTCCATATTTACCATGCTTGCTATTACTAGCTTACCACCCAGTCTTGCCCTTCAGACAATTTTATCCATCAATAAGCTCCTCTCTCCATTCCCTCAACCTAATGTTCTCATCCCACCACCTAATTTCCCTCATCAACCACCCACCCAAACCTCCAGCACACATATTACTGCACAAACACTCGCTCATATCATCACAGGACCATCTGCGGTCTCTTTTCATTCTCCTGCTTCTCTTGCTGCAAGGGGACAACTCTCCTATCCCCGCCACCCTCTTCACTGCTCATCCCACCTCCTCCTTCCATAGAAACATCAGCTAACCTCTTGCTATGAAGCTGTACATCTTTTCCTCCCCTTTATAAGTGTGCTCTATGGAACGCCCGATCCGTCTGCAACAACTCACTGCTGTTCATGACCTTTTTCTCTCAACCACCTCAACCTGCTGGCCCCACAGAACATGGCTCCAGCCATCTGACACGCACTACCTTGCCACTCTCACCTATGGCGGCCTACACTCACCCACCACCCCAGACCTGAGAACAGGCGGTGAGAGGAGTTCGGCATACCCCTTTCTCCACACTGCCTTCCATGTCATTCCCTCTGAACCCTCACATCACTTTCCCCTCCTTTGAGGTCCACACCGACAGAACCTCTTTCGGGCCATTTTCCCATCAGAGTCGCGATTGTTTACAGACCCCCCCAGTCTCCCCCGCCAGATACTGGCCATTAGCTGCCTGGCTCCCTCACTTCCATCTCTAACTGAAATACCCCACTCATCATGGGTGATTTTTCAATCACAAACATCCCCATTGAGTGACCCATGTCTCTTCTGCCTCTCAGTTTTCTTTCACTAACCTCTTCCTCTTGCCCCTCGCAGTTTACTGACTCTCCAACCTACAAGGATTAGGGGAACTCCGTTGATCTGGCTCCTTTCTGTCATCTTTCCATTTTTCCTAACTTCACTAATTCTCCCGAAAGCGCTTTCTGATCATAACCTAATCTCCTTCGATATCACTATTCTCAGCCTTCCTCTGGACAACACCGCCCATTCCACGCATTCCGAAATATGGTGGCTTCCATAATACTCAGGAACTCACAGACACCAATAAACAGTCCTCACTGCCCCCAATCTCTTCCCTCTCCTGTCCTGACCAGCTGTCAAATGTTACAATGAAACTCTCACAACCACCCTGGACATACTGGCACCACTCCAGACACCACACCCACCAGAGTCAGACGCCCGCAGCCTAGGCACACACACCTCAGACTCGCCATCGAGCAGCGATGTCGCCAGGTGTGCTGAGCGTCTAGTGGAGAAAGTCGAAGCTCTAACCTTCAGACTTTCTTCCACTTCAAATTTATGCTCAGGACTTATCACACTGACTGCCTTCACAGCACCAAACAAAAATATTTCACCTTCCCACCTCTCCACATTACACAACAACCCAAAACGCCTCTTTTGACACATTCCACTACCCCTCCTAAGCCTAAAGCTTTTTTTTTTTTTTTTTTTTTTTTCAGGCACAGTTACAGACCTCTGTGCGGAGACCTGGCCCCAACTCCCATTTCAAAGAGAAAATTGAAAATAATCCGGCTAAACATATTTCAGTCCCCAATAATACCCATCAGAACCTTCCCCCATCATCCTCTAGTCCTACTCTCATGCGCCTTTGACCCCGGAACAACAGAGGAAGAAGTGTCCATGCTACTCTTGTCTGCGCGCTCCAGAACCCCACCACTGCTCAACTCACCCCATTCCTCCTCCCACCTCATCCAGTCTATTTCTCCAGCTGACCTTTGTCACCTAACTGCAATCTTTAACCTCTCTCTCTCTCTGCTACAGGGATCTTTCCATCATCCTATCAAACACGATAAACCCTTTACTATAAAAAAAGCCCACTCTGACCCGTCCTGCGCTGCAATTTATCGACCAGTCCCCTAATCTGCCCTTCATCTCTAAAAACTCCTAGGAACGCTTTGTCCACTCTCGCCTAATCCGCACTCTCTCCACTAACTCTCTCTTGACCTCTATACAATCAGTTTCCCCCCGCACCCTACACTCCACGGAAACTGCCTTAGGTTAAAGTCTAAATGATCTAACAGCAAACTACTCCTTGCGGCTTCTCTTGGAACTCTCATGCAGACGATTGCACTGTGGATCACCACCTACACCACCGCATGCTCAGCACCATTAGGCCTCCAGGACACCGTCTCTCTCTCTCGCAGGGATCACATCTTACCTGTCTGATCGCGTCCTTCATTGTCTCTTTTTTTTTCGGATCTACCTCCTCTCCCTCTGCTGTTGGAGTTACCTACAGGATCGTTTCTTGTCCCTCCTCTTTTCAATTGATACACAGCCCTCCATTGGACAAAACAATCAGCAGATTTGGGCTTCCAGTACCATCTCTGTGTTGAAGACACCCAATTATACACCTTCCTCGCCGTGACATCACACTGTCCCCCGCCCTGCTACAAAACACCAGTTTACTGTCTGTCCGCTGTCTCTGACATCATGTCCTCTCCTCCATCTGAAACTAAACCTCAAAAACTGAACTTCTTTCTTTTCCGCCATCTACAACCAACCCCACCCTGCCTATTTCTGTTCTGATGTGGGGCCCCCACCATTACTCCTAGGCATGTAGGCCCGCAGTCTGGGGGTTAATATTAAGATTCTGATCTGAGCTTAACCCCATATAATCCAATCCCTTGCCCGCTCCTGTCAATTGCACCTCAAGAACATCACCAGAATCCGACCGATTCTCACTGTGGAAATACAACATCAGAACCTCATTGATGCTCATATTCTTTCTCGTCTTGACTACAGTAATTCCGCAGCTTATCTGGTCTCTACACTCCTGCAAACTCTCTCCTCTCAACTGTCCTGAATGCAGCAGCCAGGCCTCATCCTTTTCTCTCCAGCTGCTAAACAATGCCTCTAACCTACCCAGTGTCAGTCACTGCACTGGTTGCCCATTCATACAGATACAGTAAAAACTCAGCAACTCTCACACAAAAAAAGCTCTCCACAACGCTGCCCCCCTACATCTTCTCCCTCGTCTCTGTCTACCACCCTACCCGTGCTCACCTCTCCTGCTGCTGATATCAGTTTACACTCATCAATCATCCGCACCTCCATGCCCTCTCTCAAGATTTCACCACGAGGCGGAACCAATTCCTTTTTCCCCCTGGAATATGCTACCGCGACGATCAGGCACACTCAGAACTCTCATAGCTTTAAGAGGGCCCTGAAAATACATCTTCTTAGTCTGGCCCACCAAGATCCCTAACTGCTATCACACACATCTGTCACTCCCTGCACTTGGGCACTCACCAGCAAATATCTGTAAATAGATTACATCCGGTGGCATGTTCAACCATTTTTTCCATGTAAACCACCCCTATTTATGTACATGGCCCGACATTGAAAACTTGGCACTAACTCAACCGAATATTTCACGCCATCACCCTAATAGATTGAAACTCATCACGAGCAGGGGCCTCACCACCCTATGTGTTCCCTGCATTTGAAAGTACTTTTAATCTGTTAATTCTGTAACATTTACCCTTGAATTTTGTAAAGTGCTTGTGGAATATGTTGAAACTATATAAAGATTAAATATTATTAATATTATAGAAAATAACCCTGTATATAACCACCTAAAGAGTCAAACACGTATACGTAACACACGCTATAGAAATACCCTATAGTATAACACACGCTATAAATATACCCTGTATATAATACACGCTATAGATATATAACCCTGTATATAATACACCTAGAGATATCCCCTGTATAATAATACACTATAGTATCCCCTGTATATAACACCCGCTATAAGATATACCCTGTAAATAATACACGCTATAGATATACCTGATATAACCCACGCAATATCTATACCCCTGTATATAACACACGCTATAGAAATACCCGTATAAAACACACACACTATAGATATACCCTGTAAAAACACGCTATATATACCCTTAAAACAACACAAACTATAATTATACCCTGTAATAAAACCACACACACTATAGATATACCCGTTATATAACACGCTATAGAGTATAACCTTATAATAACCCACACGCAATAATGAATATACCCTGTATATAAACAACGCTCAAGAAATACTCTGTATATAACACACAATAGAGATATACCCTGTATATAATAGACTATAGATATCTTAGATATACCCTGAAAAAAACACACATTAGTAGATAGGACCCTGTATATAATACAAATTATAGATATACCCTCTCACGACATAACACACTATAGATATACCCATATATACACACTACAGATTAACCCGTATAGTACACACGCATATAGATAAAACCCTGTATATAACACACGCTATAGATATACCCTGTATATAACACACATTAGAGATAGACCCTGTATATAATACACTATAGATATACCCTGTATATAACACACCATAATATTCGCTGTATACTGTAACAACATTGAAATACATTATCACACGTGACTGTGAGGATATAATAATAAGTATAGTTCACACTCATCGATCACTATTTTACCAGTAGATGCCAGTTCCCAGGGAGGTAAAGGACCTGTGATGATGTCATGATCATGTGATCAGTCACATGTGTAGGAGGAGTCTGGAGGTTGTGTTCTCTGAGGAGTTAACCCCCTGCAGACCAGTAGCTTCCTTCTGTCTTCCCCTCTGTGGCCACACGAGGGCTTCTTTTTGCGGCACAAGATTTTCTTTTTCCTGCTGCCATTTACCATATAATGTACTGAGAACCCAAGACGGGAGTCCTCTGTGGGGTGGAATGTAAGAAGACATTGCAGTTGTGCCGTTGTTAACGGTTGAGGGAGTTTTCCTTTTGACGGTTCATTGTGGTGCTTGTAATGACACGTTTCTCCTGTACTGAAGCGTTATGTGTAGGTCGGTATCATTCTGTTGATTCCAGAATTTTTTTATGGGTTTCATTATATTTTACTGTTATATTTTTAAAAAATCTTTTTAATTCATTTTGCAGCAACATTTTAAACCTGTATATATTTAATTTTTCTGTCCATGGACTTGTGTGAAGGCGGAAATGGCGTTTTTATTGGCACAATTTTGGGACACATGAGATTTCTTGATACATTTTTATTCCAAATTTTGAAAAGGCAACGCAATAAAACAAAAACCACATAATTTTGGTATTGGGTATTTTTTTCTGTATTGTTCACCGCACCAGAAAGGAAATATATATATTTTTTTCAAATTCAAAAAGGTTTTTTTTTTTTTTTTATTTTTATAACACTGGTTTTATTTGGAAAAATACAGATTCACACATATTAAAACCATCTGTTTTAGAAATAAATAATTCATACAGTACTTGGACATTTCGTATATCTTAAAGTTATGAAATGTTAATAAAGACAATATCCAAAATGAAATTGAGTCACTCTGCTGTCATCCCTTTCGTTATTCTCAAAATTCCCTGAATAACAGAAAGATTATATTTACAACTTTAAAACATATCAACTTTGTCATGCAGTATACCTACCCCCTCCCACCATAAGACTATCTATATCTAACTTTCCTAGATACCACTTTAGTTTCTATACAACCGTAAGATAATATGAAGAATAGTTACAGGGTTGCAATTATTCCTCAACAATTTCCCTGGTGTGGTCCACAAGTGCCCGCAAAAAATTCATTCCATTTTCTAATAAAGTTTCCCGTCAATTTTTCTTTGCCTTTCTGTGTCTAGCTTTTCTAAAAGCGAATAAAATGTTTTCAAAGAGGCCATTCACTTCAGCTATGTCTGGGGGTTTATCTTACAGCCAATGTCTGAGTATGAATACGCTTGGCTTGCTAACAGCGCAAGATGTATCTCCGTAACTTTGTAGACTCTGTTATTCCTCCCCGTCTCTTCAATAGGCCTCCAATAAGTATTGGAAAAATACACTTTTAGAAACAAAAGGTATTCTGACCATCCTTTCTCTATAAATTTCCCACCCTCTTCGCAAAAACTCTGTATGCTTGGCAGACCCAGAGACAGTGTATCAAACTTCCCTGGGCTAATCACATTTTTGGGACAGGCCTTAAGATACTCCACCCCAATCTTTGTTTTTCTCACATGGAATGTAAATGCATAAATTGAGCTCTCTCTCTGCACTATCTTAAATTAGACACCCTCCAGATTTCGCTAACAAGTGGCCTTTTGACTAATTCATTCCTTCAAAATTTTCATCTGTCTAATCTTCATCATTTAATAACGCTTCCTGCCCATCCTCCCATTTTTTAAAACATATTTGTTTTGCTGTTCCCCACAGAGACCCACCCAGTAAATTGCCATAAATCTGTGACAAGTGCCTTGCCCCAAGATAATTTCATAATCTGGGAAAATTCTTCTGGATCCCTCATCCTGCTAAAATTCTCCAATTTTGCCTCTCAGAAAACTTTTATTTGCCAGTATTGCAGTATGTTGAATCATTCCCCGCAACCATAATCTGTATGTACCGCTTCCCCAACTCATGAAAGTCGTCCCCTGTACTTTCCAACAGATCCCCAGCGTGGAATTCCCTCTATGCCCTCCAATCTTAAAGATCTGTCTTTCTCTCCCCTGTGGAAACTCAGGGAGGGACCACAGTGGTAACCACTTGGTTACAAACTCAAAAAGATTTTTTATTAAGCAAAGTGATAGACAGAGTAAATACTCAAAAATTGTGCATTGTACATACTTATATGAAAATACAGACAGTCCTCGACTTACAACATTTCGACTTACTTCTGTCCCCTAGTTACAAACAGAGACTTATGGGGCATGCTGGCACTTGTAGTTCTATGTTCCACAGCAGATAGTAGCTTTGGAACTACAAGTTCGAGCATGCCACAGCAGCACATGAGGGGAAAATCTTCTTAACAGGGGCACAGACAGCAAAACAAATGTAAAAACCCTTCCCTGACAAATTGGAGACCTCACTAGAATGAGCAGAAATACCCAGTTTGACTCCTTAATAAGAGATGTGGTGTCACCACACACATTATCACAACTTTATGCTGGACTACGGTACCCTTATGAGAAGGTAGAACCCGAAAAAACCTTTGGGGGATGGCACAGTGACTTTCCTGATATTAATATAGCGGACGGTGTGTTGGAGGGATGGAGACGGATCAGGAAAGCCCTGGGCCCCAAAAGCCAAAATTGGGGAAAACAAATTCAGGTGGAAAAACACATGGAAATTTTGGTAAAAAAATTTCTATGATCCAAATAAAGGAACCAGGTCAAAACGATTTTTTTGAAACATGGCAAGATTTGATTGACGCCTTTTTAACAGATGCAGATATACACTCATTTATGCAATCTTTCATAAGGATGACATGGTATCTAAAACACCAGTTGGCAGGATCTCTAGGGAGATTACAGATTCACGGATAAGAATTAAGGGAGAAGAAGAAGTGCCCGATGAGGAAAGATTCCATATTGGAGGGTTTGGTCAGTGGCTCCTTTATTGTTTAAAGTTTATGTTCATGTTAAGATGTTTTGGTTAAAGAATGTAACTATGCCTTAGGGCGCGTTCACACGGCATAGCACAAATACCGGCCGGTATTTGTCCTGTTTTGCGCCCGTCCCCACGGCCGCGGGGGGGACGGCTTTTCTCCACGATGAGCGGAGAACAGCCCTCCCCCCTCCCATTGAGAAGCACAGATTCCGTCCGGTTTTCGGACGGAAGATGGTGCTTGCTTAATGTTTTTTTGAGCGTACCGCGGGCAGCAAAACCGCCGGGTGGAAAACCCGTGCAGTGGGGACTGCTGCACGGGTTTTCCATAGAGCACCATGTTGCTCATTTTCGGCCGGTTTTTCAGGTGGTCTGAAAAACCGCAAACCGGCTGAAAAAACGGCCGAAAACCCGTGCCGTGGGGACATGCCCTTTCTGTAACTGTACTAGGCTGCAAATGTACACATATTGGATGTATGTTTCCTTAATTACTTTGTTACACAATTTGTCCTAATTTACTACTTATCATTTGATGTATAAATTGTACAAAAAAAATGAAACATTTTCTTGATAAAAAAAAAAAAAACCTTCCCTGACTACCCAAAACTAAAAAAAAAAAGTTTTGTGCTGGAGCTACATTTAATAAATATACCTGTTGTGACTTATATAAAAATTCAACTTAAGAACAAACCTATAGTCCCTATCCCGTTCATAACCCGGGGACGGCCTGTACAAGAAACAAGAAAAAACCTGGTCAAAATATTGTCACTGCATAGAGTGTAAAACGTACATGAGACATTTATAAGATAAGAATTGACCAAACAAGGTCATGTTAATCATCTAGCAAACATAAGATCAGTTGTATCACAACAATATAGGTGGCAAATAATTTTGGGGTAATGTAAGCACCCACAAGGATGAATTTCCACACCTAGAGCGAAGAAACATAAATCTATCTATCTATATAAACATAATCTAACATAAATATATCCGTAAGGAAAAAAAGTGATATTTTGTCTGGCACAGAAAGTGTTACATTCGGAAAACAGAATAAATGTAGTCCAAAACTGACTACGATTGCACTGTTGTTCCCAATAAATTCACTGTGGGTATCTGTCATGATACCTTTCTCAGATTTCCAAACAGATACCCGCAATGGAGATCCCAAATAGATTCAAAACGCAATGTGAGCCTAACCTTATTTACAAGAAAATGCCACAAGAGCCCAGAAGCAGAATAGTCCCTTGGGTTGGGGCTAACCCACATCCTAAAAATGTAGTAAAGAAACAGAAAAGGAAACAAAACAGAAATCCAAGGCTGCCCCTTTGAATTTTGCAGTCTGTTATACAGGAAGAATAGGCCATGTGAATCCAGCCTTTCTATTCTATGTACACATCACTCTGTTGGGTAGAACACATGTGGTACAGAGCTGCGTGTATGTAACATGAAGAAGAGTGAAGAAATCAGGCGATACCTTTTAGAGGCTAACTGAGTATATTTGATAGTGAGCTTTCGAGAGGACTAGCTCCCTTCTTCAGACAGTGTTATATAACAAACTGAAAATACACAGACTTTTTATACACAAAAGACATGGATCTTCAAAGGATCTTAGAATTCTTAAAAATAACAAAATGCAATATAAGCAGACAAGTAGTTTACAACAGGTCAAGAAATAAACAGTCTGGAATGTAACATGGGCAGGGCAAAGCTTAATGAAAGACTACTATGGCAGGTCAAAATTTAAACATGGAGTGGGATGTTGTACAGAAAGTAGTGGACATACGTGACTGGCGTTTCAGGAGTAGCCGTACAGGCTATTTTTCTTACTTTCTGTAACCCACATAGAAATGAATAGAAATAATGAAACTGTGTGGCACCGCGAGGTACACTGCAGCTATCAAGCTACATAAACAGTATATAGATAACAGTTACCGTAACTTCTATGTGACAGAAAGTGGGGGGTTAGCAATTAGGGATCTTGGTAGAAGATGTGTCCTCATGGCGCGCTTAAATCTGTTGTAGTGGCCCGAAGCAGATGATGGGAGTAGTAGTGGTGGTTTACAAATTTACACCCATGTCACGGTGATTATCATTCAACCATGCATCTCATGTTACTCCAGAATCAATGCAGTGAAGAGGGGGTCTGCACTGAGGATTTGGTAGTATTCCCCTGAGCACATACTGCTGGTCTCTCCCTCAACTGCCAATGGTGGTGTGTGAGGTGCCCTTGGTGTCCGGTGCAGAATGGACAGGTAGGAGTCACAGGGCTAACTTTTAAA
>JAODAL010064156.1:0-18876 GCA_025379985.1 Phyllomedusa bahiana
CACAAAAAAGCCAACGCTAAACACTGGCCCCGCCCCTCACGACGGGAAAAATTCCCTCCCCCCTGTGTTTTTGTTTTTTTGAAACACTTCAGACTGCCCCCTGAAAATGCGGCCGCCTGACAGCGCCGGCCGCGGGTCCTCCATCATCATCCTCACTTATTATTTCTGTGTCGGAAAAAATTACATTGGGGCCTTTTTTTAATTTACACAATTCTATGATGGTCAAGGTATCAAGTCCCATCAAGAAGGATGGAAGTCAATTAGATGGATGATGAGTTGTTGAAGCTGTCACACTTGGCCGGACTCCACATCCTTGTCTTCTTATTCCCTTGAAAAGCAAATAAATCATTTAAGCTAATTGTTGTTATCTGGCTTCAAGGCTCATAGATGGTCCATCAAGGGCTCAGTCCATTTTGTTGCTCTCCTTGTGTGTTGGGTTCCTAGCGTGGAGTCGGTCTCTTGACCCATTGATATTTTATAACATCGACTTGCACTTTTTCTTGAGTTATGGTCAAGAGGTTTCCAAATGGCCCATCAAGAACTCATTCCATTTTGTCTCTAGTCTTGTGAGATGGGTTCTTCATATGGGGTTTGTGTCTCTTATAATGTTCTAATGGGTTAGACAGCCAGGTAGATGGTGGATCATCTGTGATCACTGCGGGCAAGGATGGTATAGGTGGAGACCATGCCAGGGAGCAAAGTTTAAGGGGAACCCCAGTCTTCACCGGAGTCCATCACAAGGCTGGACGGTCTTTGCTGTGGGGAACCCCTAGTTCACTACCCTTGACTTGGCTACTCATGGTGACAGCCAATGTGCGGGAAAAAGGGGGCACGTGTACGGGTTAGGTACGGGTAAGCCATAAAAGGGAAAAAGAACCCCGGCATTTTTGCAGACGGGTACGGGGCAGAAAACTCAGTTGCAGTTTGCAACGGGTGAAAGGGCAGAAACAATAGTAGAAACGGTACTAGAAACACATAGGATTAACAAGGGATTAACACAAGTAAACAGCAAAAAATCAGCAAACGGAGGAAAGCCTTGAAGGACATAATGACCACCTGAGCAGGGAAGGAAGTTCCTTTTAACACAGGGGGTCACAGGTCAATGGCTGGGTAATTGCGACTCTGTCCCTTTAAATTCTTGTGCACTGCCACGTGTGTGCCTTAGTGGGCGCACATGCAGTTAGAGGAAGTTAGAGCAGACAGATGCTAGCAGGATCACGACGGACGGGACAAGGACAGGTGGGTTGTACGCTCAGGAACAGGGTAACCCATGGGGGCAGGGAACCAGGGGCCCAGACGGGGCGTGGCATGAAATGACATCCGACCCATTGATTTTTTTGAGCTTTGGGGTTTTACATGTTGTCTTTATTCATGGATGATAAGTTTCCATATGCCCCAAAAATTTTTTCCCCCACTAGTCGCCTTTTTTTTGGGAGTTGTTTCTTCACTTGGAGTTGGTGCCTCTCTGACCTATTGTTAGTTTGTAGCATTGACTTACATGTCGTCTTATCAGGTAAAGGGATTTCCATGGGATTTTGTTTTGCCCAAAAGCATTTTTCACCTTTTCATTGAAGTAGATGTAGTGACAGATTTGACCAATGAGCCATTTACCATCTGAGAATATATCTTCTGCGGCAGATCTACCAAGATCCCTAATTGCTACCCCTCCTGTTTTCTGTCACACCTATTTATATCACTTCCTGCACTTGGGCACTCACAGGCCTATCGTATAATAATGACAGTCTGTTCATAGAGCATTTAAATCGTATACAGATTACTTTTGGGGAAGGTTCACCCCTTTTTTATGTAAAGTACCTCATATTGAGAAAACATGGCTAAACCATTGTAGACTTAGCACTTCTCACCTTTTGTCTCGCTCATACACCCTAATAAATAGTAAGCTCTTGGGAGCAGGGCCCTCACTCCTTGTGTCTGATCTTGAGAGCCTTTACTGTAAATGTTAGTTTTCCACAAAAAAAAAAAAAAAAAAAAAAAAAAAAAAAAAAAAAAAAAAAAAAAAAAAAAAAAAAAAAAAAAAAAAAAAAAAAAAAAAAAAAAAACTGCCAGTCTGCTCATAATTCCTCCATCTGCAAAAAGAATATAGGGGCAGGGGGTCCTCTCCTGGTTTTTAAAATGATGGGGACCCCATAGCCTTTCCACCCATAGCTTCTGCCCTATAAATTTCCTCCATGCTGCTAAGAAATATGGGGGCGGATCCCTCTCCTGTTTCATGAAAAGGGAGACATCAAAGCTCGTCCCACCCACTGGCTCAGACTGCTCTAAATTCCTCCATGCTCTAAAAAAATAAGGGGGGGAGGATCTCCTCTCCCGTGTTCAAATTTTGGGGGAAAACATAGCATTGTTTCCACCATACTCAGACTGCCCTATAAATTTCCCCCTGCTGCAAAGAGAATGGGGGGGAGGACTCCCCCCCCTGTTTTGCAGTTATGGAGAATCATAGAGCTGTCTCCACCCCCTCTCAAAACTGCTCTATAATTCCTCCAGCGCTAAGAAATAAGGGGGGCAGGATCCCCTTGTGCATTTATGGGAAACATCAAGCAGCTCGTCTTTCCCCCCAAAGCTCAACTCTCAAAGTCCCCAGCGCAAGAATAAAAGGGGGGAGGACTCCTCCCTGTGGCAGTGTATGGGAGACATCAAACAGCTCGTTTTTCCCCCCAAACCAACTGCCCTATAAAACCTCCATGCGCAATAAGAATTTAGGGGCAGGATCTCCTCTCCCTTTGGCAGTGTATGGGAGACCCAAATCATAGCACTCGTCCCCACCCACTGGCTCAGTACTGCTCAATAATGTCCCCAAGTTTTCTTAAAATAAAGGGGGGCAGATCTCTTCCTCTTTTCTGCAGTTTGGGAGGACATCTAGCACTTGTCCCACCACTAGCCAGTACTGCTCTATAAGTCCCCATGCTGCTTATAGAAAAAAAAGGGGGCAAAGGGTCTCTCCCTGTTTTGCAGTGTATGGAGACAATAAGCATTCTCCAACACTAGCCATACTGCTCTAAATGTCCCCCATTCGCCATAAATATAGGGGCAGGATCTCCTGTGTGCGTTAGGGGGACATCAAGCAGCTCTCTCCACCCACTAGCTCAGTACTCTCTAAATGTCCTCCCTGTGCTATAGAATACAAACGGGAGAGGGAACTCCTCTCCGGTTACAGTTTGGGAGAAACTCATAGCAGCCCCGCTCCACCCACGGGGGCAGAGCTCTAAATTCCTCAATGCTGCAAAAGGGTATAGCGGGGGGTCCCTCTACTAGTTGCGTGTATGGGATACATCATAGCAGCTCGTCTCCACCCACTAGCTCAGTACTGCTCTATAATGTCATCAATGCTACTATAGAGATATAGCGGGCAGGATCTCCTCTACTATGTTTGCTGTGTATGGGAGACATCAGAGAAGCGCGACTCCACCCAATACCTCAAACCTGCTCTATAATGTCCTCCATGCTGTTACAGAGATATAGGGAGCAGGATCTCCTGTGTGCAGTGTATGGGAGATTTCATAGCAGCTTGTCTCCACCACAAGCACAGTACATCTCTATAATGTCCTCCATGCTGTCTATAGAGATACAACAGAGCAGGATCTCCTCTCCTGTGTGTACAGTGTATGGGAGACATCATAGCAGCTCGTCTCCACCCACTAGATCAGTACTGCTCTATAATGTCCTCCATGCTGCCATAGAGATATAGCGGGCAGGATCTCCTCTACGATGTGTGCTGTGTATGGGAGACATCATAGCAGCTCGTCTCCCCCCACTAGCTCAGTACTTCTCTATTATGTCCTCCATGCTGCTATAGAGATATAGAGGGCAGGATCTCCTGTGAGTGCAGTGTATGGGAGACATCATAGCAGCTCGTCTCCACCCACTAGCTCAGAACTGCTGTATAATTTCCTCTATAATTAGGGATTGTCACCCAAATTCATAAGTACCTTAAGTTGGACTTACAAATTAGATAAATGTTGTCCAAACCCTTTCCCTGCTGGAAAGATAAAGTCGGGGGAGTAAAGTATTTGGCATCTAATCTGAGTACGAAGCTGCTCTTATGGTGGCAGTGGCCCGCTCATTCATGGGACCCATTACACATATGATATGTCCGTTTCTGAGTGTAACATTTCTAGGTGCAATGTTTGTAGTCACACCTGGGTCTTGGAGTCTTAGAAGTCCCAAAGATCCTTCTTTAGGACTCATTCGAAGACATTGGTAATGGTGTTAGGAGCTCTGTCGTGGACTCTGGTTTGGGCCACAGGAGCTTCAAGCTTGATGTACAATCATATAGCTTTCCCCCAATTCCAGCATCTAAAATCTGTCCAGTTATACAGTAATTCTGGTTGTATGGTGGCAGACTCAAGCAAAAACACTGACTAGTACAGGACAACCAGCCACATGGGACGTCAGATATTGATATAATACGGACTGTTGGCTGTAGTGGGAATCCGTTACCAAGAGAGGACGATTGAAGGACTTCTACTTCCGGTGGTTGTAAGTGTATTTACCGGCGACGTCCCTCCAGACCGGCTGTTCTGCCCATTTACTTTGCCTCTTTGACCTGTATCCTTCAGGCAATTACCTGACAACAGAAGACCTTGGCTAATAAAGATTCATTACTTTCTGGGCTAATAGCTCCTTTGTACTTTAACTGAAAGAGCAAGTAAAGCTGCAAGATGCCATTAATATACATCAAAGTCTGGGAATTAATGAGCTGGGTAATATACTTCAAATAATTGGGACTTTCATAAGTAATTAGAGATTCTGGGTTCGCTTAGTCTTGGGGGTTATCAGCCCAGGCTCAGAAGATCATCATCTATGGGGTCAGTGTTGTCAGATAGATGCACCCCCAACCTTGCACTGGGATCTCATTCCAGGCATTGACTGGCTGGATAACTCCTTTTCTTTCGTCAGGTTGCCTGATGACTACTATTGTGCTTTATATTCCAGATGTCGTCAAATATGGCCCAAATCTAAGCAGTTCAATTTGGGTCAGTGGACCCTAAACTCCTATTTAGGTTAGTTTTTTTTTATATATAAGTTTGCATGGGTTAATTTACCATTTCACAGTGCTCATGGTCCAGTGGCGCTCTGGGTGAAATGTAACACCACTTTGTTACAAATATCATGAATTTTCCTGCCATTTCTTCTTCTTTTTCTGCTTACTAGATAAGAAGAGGCTTTTGCTATGCAACTGACACAAACAACTCTCTGGTCTATCAGCTGACCATGCAGCACATGTGAGATTGATAATTAAGTAGTGGGTGATTGCTAGCTCTATATAGCGCAGATTTTCCTTGTGTGGCTGGTTGCATTCTATATTGGTAGCTGAGAGATTGTGCCTTGTTAGTTTGTTGCATTCATCTTGTTTTGGTTAGTTATCTGTTTACAGATTGTTAGATCCATGTTTGTCTTACTTCTCTGTTGCTCCTGTTCTGCTCCATGTCAGTCTTGCAGTGTGTTCTTTTATGAGTTCTTTTTGATAGTTTTGAGTTCTGGGTAGGGTCAGCAAAGGGTGGGACTTTGTTAGGGATATTGTCAGGGGTAAGATAGGGCCAAAGGTGTCTGGTGTCAGAGTCTGATTCAGGGACAGGCTAAGAACAATATTAAGGAAAGTTAGTGTTTAGGATCAGGTGTTTTTGGTGTCTTGCTTCTGGATTCAAGTCATTTATTCCTCCATCTCCATCTGTGCACTTCATCCACTTTGCTGTCCATCTCCAGGGTTGGTGTCAGGGTAAGATTAGAAAGGTTTTCTAACTGCAAATATTAGCTTTCAACATAAAGAGACATGCAGTTGAAGACATTGGTCAATAATTTTACTTTAGTCAGGAGATATGAGACATTTTTGTGCTCTGGGTGCAGACAGGTTTCTATGGTTCCCTGGTTCCCTGGCAATAACTTTGTTATATGATTAGCTGAAAGAGTGGAAAGAAGAGCATGACATCACCAAGGACAGACTTCTCAGTCCAGAGCAAACTAATTATCTCTAACAAGATTACACATAAGCCATTGTTTTCAGTCCACATAGCACATGTACCTTTAGTTTACTGGAGTTAAAATCTCCTGCACTTGTCTAATGGCTCAGCTAGAAGTGGAATATGCTAATCACTGCTATAGAACCACTCACAGCCTGAGGACATAGAGTGAGTGTAAAAATGCTTGTGACTCAGTGAAACAGCTTACTGAAAAAACCCCATTAAGGGACAGCTTAGGGACAGTTAGGGCGACATGTCCCAACGCGCCAACGCCAGTTTTTTGTTCTATTTTGCGGCAAACCCACTTTTGACGCCATATTCTTGTTGTAAATGAACTGTCGTACACCAAAACTAGGCGCATTATACAACGTGAACAACACTTTGTAATGTGCCTAAATTTGGTGCACTGTGCGCCCCCGTTGCAAAATGCGTCTATGGAAGCGCCTTACATAGGTTATGCGACACCGTCGGGCAATGAGCCTCGATAGACGCATACCATATACTACCAATGATATGCTATGTGCCGTGAGTTGAGCAATGTGCCCTTTTTTGATGCAATGCGCCCTTTTTGATACAATGCCCCCTTTTTTGATACAATGCCCCCTTTTTTTGATACAATGCCCCCTTGTTTGATACGATGCGCCCTTTTTTGATGCAATGCGCCCTTTTTTGATACGATGCCGCCTTTTTGATACGTGCCCCTTTTTTGATGCAATGCCCCCTTTTCTGATGCAATGCCCCCTTTTATGATGCAATGCCCCCTTTTCTGATGCAATGCCCCCTTTTTTGATACAGATGCCCCCTTTTTTGATACAGTGCCCCCTTTTTTGATGCGATGCCCCCTTTTCTGATACGATGCCCCCTTTTCTGATACGATGCCCCCTTTTCTGATACGATGCCCCCTTTTCTGATACGATGCCCCCTTTTCTGATACGATGCCCCCTATTTTTGATACGTATGCCCCCTTTTTAGATAAGATGCCCCCCTTTTTTGATACGATGCCTCCCTATTTTGATCATTGTCCCCCTTTTTAATGTGCAATGCCCCCTTTTTTATGCGATGCCCCCTTTTGGATGCAATGCCCTTTTTTTTGATACAATGCCCCCTTTTGATACGATCCCCCCTTTTTTAAAACAATCCCCCTTTTTTGAACGTTGTGCCTTTTTTGGGGCGTTTAAAGTAATCCATCCCTCCCAACTGCCCTATTTTGGAGGGCGCCCTTTTTTTTAAACCCTTGTCCCTCTGTCCCTCTTAGCTCTATAAATGTCCCTCTTTTTCATTTAGAAACAGATTTGAGTCAATAAACTGACTAACTTGCTTTAAAAAGTATCTGATTGCTTCCTCACTGTAGATTACATAACAATTTACTTAATATCTCATTATTGGAAACAAAGCAATCCTGAAAATGTCTCCCTTTTTGCCTGCCTAAAAAGTTGCATGTAGTGTTGGGGGGCTGGTTAGAGGCGTGTCATGTGTGATGTCATATTTTGGGGGTGGTTAGAGGCGTGGCCTGATGTGTCCCTCTTTGCAATCTCTAAAAGTTGGGAGGTATGAGTAATCTATGGAAGGTATACCTGACGCCAATTTTTAGAAAGTATCGTACTTTCAGGCGCACTTTACACTGATTTAATGCACCTAAAACTGGCATAGATACGCCACTATTCGGACATGTCGCCCTTAGGGCCACATGCATGATAACTTTTTGGTCTAAAACTCACTTTTTTGCCCATAGGTTATTATGGGCAAAAAAGTGAGTTTTAGACCTAAACAGTTTTCATACATGTGGCCCTTAGTGTTTAGGGTTAAATGTATTTGGTGTCTTGCTTCTGGATCCAGGTCAGTTACTCCACCGTCTCCATCCATGCTCTTGGCATCATCCGCCTTACTGTGCATTACCCATTGGTGAGTCCCTACATTTATTTTTCTGATGCACGATTCATATTACTTGCATGCGGCTAATGGTTGCCTTATTTTTGTTCTTTAGTTTTGTTGCTGTCTGTGCCAACAAGCATCGTAACACACTTCTACTTTCCATAACAAAGGGACAACTGTGGAACTTAGGGTTAGAGATAAGGATGGGGTTGGGGTTAGAGAAAAAAACCAAAACCACATAGATAGACGTCTAGGCAGGTAGGAAGGACCCCATCCTTAAAGGGAATGTGTCATCAAAAAATGTCCCATTGTTTAACTCACATTTTTATGTTAAACACATTTTTAGGAATTTTTGGTTATGTTTTTTTTTTTTATTTTCCAGATCACTTTCAATATTTTTTAAAATTCTTAAGTCCTGCATTTCTTTTTGGCCCCACTGGGCCCCTAATAATAGTCTGACATTCCCTGTTCTTTTTTAGAGCTTTTCAGCATTGTTGCTCATTACAACAAGAGGTTTTAACTGAAAGGAGCCCAAATTGTGTACAATAACAAGAATCCCCCAACCCCCAAGGGAGAGTCACGCCCCCCTCCCCTCCCTTCACATGAAACTCTCCAACAATCTTTGGACAAATTGTTTTAAGAATCCTTTGGGCATAAACGCAAAAAGTATTTTCCTGACTCTGTTAAAACAGTGCAAGCAAGAATGTTTTCCCCACAATCATATTAAGGGCCGAATAGAAAAATCTCAATCAGGAAAAAAAACGACTGAGAGGAAAAGAAAGGGATCGGGGGCTTATTTAAAAAGTAAAAAAAAAAAAAAAAAATGGCGACAATTCCCCTTTTAAAAGTGATCCGTTCCATTGGAATAAATCAAATTAAACCCTGCTACATCTAAGTCCCAGAAACTGTTTGGGGGAGGCGATGGCGTCCCCGAGGGGGGCAAGCAGTGAAATCAGGCACAAGGGTACAATTTTAGAACCGGGCTTCCAGCTCCCTACTTCCATCCCTGGTGAACTCCCACCATTTTAAGACAATCCCTTGTTCTCATACATTGGCTTTCAAATATTTTGGGACTGCCAGTCCCAGATCTTAGGGTGTGGCCCGTAATCCTTCACTCACAATACGGGTCTCCCTTCAGGTCCTCATAATCAGTCAATGGCATCGACTGACCCCAGGGGGAATTTTCCGAGAGGGACTTCCATTCCTTTTTCCCCCGTTTTTTCTCCTTGCAGGGAGGACCCGGGGGGTGGCGCTGGCAGGGGGAGGGGGCAGATTGGTGGCATTTAATGCACAACGACGGGGAAAAATGAAAGAGGGATCATACAAATGAACCGCAATAGAAAATCGTGAACGATGAATTTTGGGGGGCGCCGCCTCTCCCGGGGGGCTTGGGTTACAAATGTGGAGGGCTCTCCATGGGGGGCCGGGGAAAACATTTGGCAATTGCACGGGGGAGAGAAGTAAAACCACCTAGGGAGAACAACCTGGGGGGGCCAGTATAAAAATGGCCAAAAGCGAAACGTCTTTGTTGCCCAAGAACCAAAACAGACCAAAACCCCAATCAGGGGCCCTAGCAACCCAAAGAGCCCATAGCAACCAATCAGAGCCCAACAACCATGAGGCCCATACAACCAATGGGAAATAAGAACCAATCAGAGCTCTAGGACCAAAACCAAAACCCAAACAGAGCCATAGCAACAAATAAGAAAACCCAAAAAAAAACAAAGAGTATAGCAAAAAAAAACAGAGCCATATGACCAATCAGAGCTCATAAACCAACAGAGTATACAACCCAATCAAGCCAAAACAAAGAACCCCTAGCAACCAATCAAGTCATAGCAACAAAAAACCCCTAGCCCAAACAATCATACAACAAATAAAAGCCCCTGGCCAAAAGAAACCATACAACCCCAAAAAGACTCATGCAAAACAGAGCATAGCAAACCAAATAAACCCCAACAAAACCAATCAAGCCAAGCACCAAAAGAGCCCAAGCAAACCCAACAAGCCAAGCAACCAATAAAAACCCCTAGCAAACCCAAAAGCCCAGACTTCAAGGGATGTTTCCATTTACCCCTTCAAGCCAAGAATCAAAAGGGTTTAAAAATTTTTCCCCTGCACTCTGTAATTTCAAGGGTTACCTTAACCCGCAAGCCCAAAATTTTAAGGGAAAAAGTATTTCCCCCACAGTCTTAGACCCCATGAGATGTTACCATTAAACCCCTTTTCTGCTTATCCACATAGATGTTACCATTAACTCCTTCACAGCCAAACCCCAACATGCTACCATTAACCCCCTTTTCAGCCCTAAAGGGACATGGAAGTTACCATTAACCCTGACTGTGAAGATTTTAAAGGGGAGTCCCTTTTTAACCTCAGAGCCCTAGATCTAAAGGGGATTTATCACAACCCTTGAATAGCTCATTGACCCCTTTACGCTCAAGACCTCAAAGGATGTTAAAAATTTAACCCCTGCACTGTTTAAGTTTCAAGAATGTTACCATTAAACTCCTGCAGACCCAAACTTCAAGGAAGTAGCTATTAACCCTTCGCAGTTTTAGACCACATAATGTTACCATTAACCCCTTTTCACACCTAGCCCTCAAGCGTGCCCCTTTAAACCCCTTCACTCTGTAGTCCCCATAAAATGCTCCCAAATTAACCCCCTTTCTCAGCCCAAAAGAGCACATACAATGTTACGTTACCCCTGCACGCGTAGACCACAGGGGTGCTACCATTACACCTGCACAGCCTAGCCAAAAGGGGGATCTTGCCATTAACCATTCACACCGGCCCCCCTTTCAATGGCTGTACCGCATGCAGGGGATGCCCACTGAGGGTTTTGCACATGGCCCCCTTGTCTGGTGTCTCCCCCACCGTCTTATAATCTCTGGATCAGCTGAGTATTAAAAACAGCCCCAATAGCCCGCCTCTGACCTGCGTCCTAATAAACATGAGACAGCCCAGGGCTGAGCCAAATGCCCGCCCCCCCCCCCCCCCCATTTGTTGATAAAAGTTTTTTTTTTTTTTTTTTGGAGCCTTTACATAATGAAAAACCCTTAAATGTTCTCCCTTTGTTGGTAACTTGGAGTCAGCAGATGGGGGAACGCCGGTGTGTGTGGGCCGGATAATTTTGGATATAAGGAGCACAGTAACGCACATTGCCCGTGAGCGCACAACACATTCCCGTCATGGACAGGGGTTCTTGGGTCCCGCTTTGTTTATTGGGAAATTTTTGTCCTTTTTTCTTTCAAGCCCACTTTACTGGGGTCTTCAATACCCATGCAAATAACACTGGGAAAAGTACAACCCGCTTCCCATTTCAAAAGACTGGGGTTTTTTGTGATTTTTTTTTTTTTTTTTGTTTTTATCTTGGGGAAAAAAATTTTAAATTTTTTGGCTTTTTTTTTCAAGGAAAAAAAAATATAGTTGGGCAATGGGGCAAAGCCAGTATATTTTACATACTCATAGTGAATAAAACCCAACATTCTCACCACTCTTTGCAGTTTGTGGAGACTCATTTTACTAAAAGGAAAAACTGTAGCACTGCAAATTTTGGGCACATGATGAACCGTTTTTGGTCTAAAACCCCTACCTATATACATCATCTACACCAGATCTGCACAACATGGCGGGGGTTGGGGAAAAACCCCCCGGTAAAACCCAACACCCTACGGGAAGCCCTTGAAAACCCCGGAATGCCCCCAAACTCACAAGAACACGCAGGGTTTGGACCTCTGGAAATTCGGGGCGTAGTTTCAAGGCCTGATCAACACCATATTGGCCAGCCCACAAAAAAAAAAAAACCTTAAAAAAAAAATACACTTAGATGCTCCTTTTTACCTTTTTTTCAGTTTTATATATTTTAGTGAAGGGATCAGATAAGCTTTAAAAAAAAAAAAAATTTAAAACTTGCCAAGTTGTTTATGCCTTTCTTTAAAGTATGACGGCCTGCACCAGTTTTCTGGTGTCCTTTTTAGCCCAAAAATGTTGCAGCCCTGTTTTCTAGATGTATGAGCAGACCATCCAAAAAGTAGGTGCAGTAGGGGACGGGTGGCACTTATAATGCGCCTAAGATGTGGGGGTGTTCTGGGGGCGTCGCACCACAACCGTATGATTCTACACATTTATGACTTGGAGAACACCAAAACTAGGTGCATTACTGCTGGAACAGCCAGACCAAGTTACAAGGGGGTTCCCTGAACTAGAAAACACCAAATCTGTAGAACAGGTCCATACATTCTGGAGCATTCTACGCTGCTTTAAAGGGGTTGTCTCATCTCAAAGTTTCATAGGATGCATGAATGAAATAATGCTGCTTTGCTCTGTCACTTCCTGGTCGAGCTGTCTGCAATTAGCATATGAGCTCTGTGTATTCAGACTTCTGTGTTTAGATTAGCTAAATTACCTTCTCTGAGGTCCGGAGAAGCTTCTGAGCTGACACACAAGGTTTCACACTGCCCGCCACAACCTGTGTTGGTGACATCACTCCCTGCTATCAGATAGAACAAACAGCAGTGCAGAAGAAGTACACAGGTCGGTCACTTGGGAAACCAGAGAGAGCACAGAAGGTGATAAAATCACTTGTAGCTCCTTAAGAAAAAAAGATGAACAACGCAATATATTTGGGAAAAAGTCTTCATTTAGTGTTCCCTACATTTTGAAAGCTACTCTTTGTAGTGAGACAACCCCTTTAAAGCTATTTTGAACTGGCCTGTTTGTGCCTAGATCATACATGTCCCCCTTAGTGTCTATATATAGTCATCAAGTGATTGTAATGTGAATTGTAGAATTTTGTTGGCAATAATGTATCTAATTTGTATTGTGACAAATTTCTGGAAATGTAATGGTGGTGTTATCAATGGCATTGATTCTCCTGCCATTTTGTCTTCACCTTCATATTGAATAACATTTAGGAAATTGCCCTCAAACAGTTTTTTAGGGCAGGTCAGCAGAAAAGACAAAGGGGGCGCTCCTTCCATCTGGAGAAAATAAGATTCAATCTCCAAAAGAGAAAAGCCTTCTTTACCATGAGGACTTTTAAATCTGTGGAATAGCCGCCTGAGGAGCTGGTCACAGCAGGAACAGATGGGGGTTGCAGGAAAGGTTAGATAACAAACCTACTACTAATCTATATTAATACTTTTGTACCCCGAATAAAATTATCTGGATCCAGTCTGATGGCGATTTTGTGACCAGAAATTAAATAATTATTTGGGGCAGATTGGTTCTGGCCTCAGGGGTTTTCCAAAGTGAGGAAGCAAAGCTTAAAAATTGCCTCTGCCCCTCCCTTCACATCTTTCCCCACCCTTGCTTGAACTGATAGACCTTTTGTCTTCTTTTGACTATACCTAACTATGTAACTATCTAACAGGGAGTCCTTCTAGGTTCAGTTGTCAGGGACAGATGAGGGGAATATTCGGGGACAGTTAAATTAGGGTCACTTATCTTTGTATTATTGTCCTGAACGTGAATTAAATATCACTTGGGGTGACCCCAAAATTAAAACCACATTCCTGCCATTATCTGCCTTGCTGTCCATCCACTTTATCACCTTAACAGTGAGTTTCTTCGGGGTTTCTGGGGTCAGGGACAGTATTAGGGTAAGATTCAGGGACAGTTAACTCTTAGGGTCACTTAATCATGTTTTTTTTGGTCTGCATTCGAAATGAAACCATGGTGTCACCATCAACCATGTTCGGGGCCATCCTCAGCTTTGTGGATGGTTCACAGCTTTAGAACTCAATTTCCCGTTCTTGCTGTGGTCGGTTCTACAGCTTCAGGCTATGCTTCCTGTTTCTGCTGTGGGTGGTTCTACAGCTTCAGACTCACGCCTTCTTTTCCTGCTGTGGGTGGTTCTGCAGCTTCAGACTCACAGTTCCGGGTTCCTGCTGTGGGGGTTCTACAGCTCAGACTCTTGCTTCCGTTCCGCGTGGATGTTTCTACAGCTTCCGACTCACGCTTCCTGTTCCTGCTGTGGTCGGTTCTACAGCTTCAGACTCACACTTCCTGTTCCTGCTGTGGTCGGTTCTACAGCCTCATGCTTCCTGTTCCTGCTGTGGATGGTTCTACAGCTTCAGACTCATGCTTCCTTTTCCTGCTGTGGGTGGTTCTACAGCTTCAGACTCATGCTTCCTGTTCCTGCTGTGGATGTTTCTACAGCTTCAGACTCACGCTTCCTGTTCCTGCTGTGGATGTTTCTACAGCTTCAGACTCACGCTTCCTGTTCCTGCTGTGGTCGGTTCTACAGCTTCAGGCTTCCTGGTCAGGCCATGGCTGGGTCTATATCAGTGATTAGCAAATCAGCTCTGCTATTCCTAGCTAATCCTGTTACAGTGATATGAGCGTTAGAGACTTATAATCTGTATTGCAAAGGCTACAAAGCTGTAAGGGTTAAAACGTGTCATTAATTTAAATAAACAAGCTCCTGCAGGGAGATTAGACTCATAAGGGAGTGACTCACCATGGTCGGAAAGGGCAGCCTGACCAATCAGATAAGAGAGAGAGCAGGGAGAGGTGGTCGGTAACCAAGAGAAACTTCTTCACTAACGGTAAAGAAAATCTTCATCCTCTCCTGAACAAAGCAAAATCAGAACAGCAATGTATTTGGTAATAATCTCCATTTACTGTTCCCTACATGTTAAAATCTGATGAGTGTGGTGAGAAAAACCCTTTTGCTCTAGCAATGTGCCGTCCTCACGCTGCCGTTTCCTCCTATCTCCGGAGATCTGCAGACATTAAGGATACTGGTACGTGGCGTAGCTCCCATTTTCTACCTCGCTGCTTCACACAGCGAGCTATTTAGCGACAAATTGGAAATTTTTGCAAGCTAAAAACCTGCTCTTTTTTTCCCTCCTCTTGTTTATGTCTGCGGCACCACAAGAAGCGCTGGTAATAGCAATCATGGTGCATTGTAGAGGCAGCAGCAGGCAACGGATAACACACGACTCAAAATAAATGAGAATTTTCCTGTCATTTCTAGGCCAGATAAAGTAAAACAGCGAACACTACAAGTGTCTGAAGAGAGGAGCGCTTCCTCCTGCCAGTAATTAATGGAGATCTTGCTGATGAGGAATGAAAACCCTTTATAGACGTATGCTGCAACACACTGATAACACCCCGGGGACGGTTTAAGAAATCAGCTGTAATGTTATTTATCAAGGGATGACAGGCTCACATGCATGGGCTCGGGAGCGTGCGGAATTATGTGGTTAAGTGATGAGAGTGTGGAGCTATGGGAAGCAATCCCAGATAGGGAAGAAGGTACCTGGCGGTGGAAATGCACTAGAGCTCCACAATGCTGCCTTCCCCGCGGGGACTGCAGACACCAAAAACCACCTACTGAAACCATCAGGACAAAAAATACACCAGCAAAGAAAGACTGCAAATGTCTCAACCAGCGGGCTGGTGCAAAAAATAAGTGCAGATTTATTAAGTGCATAAGTGCAGAGGGTACACTAGGGAGCAAGACCAACGCGTTTCGGGCTAATAGTCCAAGTCCATGATCAAGGGCTTGGACTATTAGCCCGAAACGCGTTAGTCTGGCTTTCTAGTGTACCCTCTGCACGTATGCACATAATAAATCTGCACTTATTTTTTGCACCAGCCCGCTGGTTGAGACATTTGCAGTCTTTCTTTGCTGTTTGTGGGCTCGTTGCCAGGAGCCGATGGACCGGGCGATGGCTGTTTGCTCGCTGCCTTTCTACAAGCTGAGAAAAGGGGAACATCTCTCCTTATGGAGAGCATCAGTTAAGGTATGTAATGTTTTGATTGCCTTTTAGCCCACTACTAAAAATCTGCATATCACAAGGCAATATGGGAAAGGAGCTGGGAAGCTCACTGCGCCCTCTATTGGTTGTAACAAATCCTCAATTTACTTCTGATTCACTGAATCTTTGAGAAGCAAAAAGGAATATTAGTCAAGCCAATATCACTCATCTAATACGACTGTTTTGGGGTTTTGCCCCTCATCAGTGTAGAGCAGAGCGATACTGGCTTGACTGGGTGGGAGGCAATGAGTGGCTGAGAAAAGGGGAACATCTCTCCTTATAGAGAGAAACCTTTTTAAGGTTGGTAGTTTTTTGATTCCCCTTTTAGCCCATACAAAGAAATCTCCCAAATTCCCCAAAGGCAAAAAGGGGAAAGGAGCGGGAAGCTCACTGCGCCCTCTATTGGTTGTAACAAATCCTTCAATTTCCCTTCTGATTTCACTAAATTTCTTTGAAAAACAAAAAGGAAAAATTAAGTCAACCCAATATCACTAAATTAATACGACTTTTTTGGGGTTTTCCCCCCTTTTTCTCTTTTTAAAAGACGAGGGGATTGGCTTGACGGGTGGGAGGAAATTATTTCCTGAAAAAAAGGGGCCCATCTCTCCTTATAGAGAACCCTTTTTTTGGCTTTTTCAAAGATTCATAAACCCAAAATTTTAAAATTGAGAATTTGTCCCAACCAATAGGGGCGCAGTGAGTTTCCCCAAAGCTCCTTTCCCAAATCTTTCTCAAGCGGGTTAATTATAGGGGCGGAAAAGATAAAGTTTTAGGGGTTTTGATTTAACAACAAAACTTTCATATGCAAAGTATCCTACATGTTGTAAAAAATACAACAACCAAATCTAAAATACTGTAGATCCCTTTACATAGACCCATTGAAGCCCGGACACCATGTGGTCTCTAAAGTGTCCTCCTCTGAGTCGTGAGGTGCGGCTTCCACCACAGATTCTTCATCGGATTGAGATCTGGGAATTTGGACGTCGAGTCACCACCAATCTCATTGTCAGGCCTCCACCCTGGAAAATGTTTGCATTGTGGCTGAGGACAAAATTCCCCTGATAAACGGGGGGTTCCCAAAGCAGGGTCCACCTGCCAAAAGGGACTGAGCTTGATCTGTACAATGTTTAGGTAGTTAAGTATGTAGTTGTACTTAACTGGTTTTACTCAAATCCCTTTCACATTGAAAAGGGTCCCGGGGAGCCCACTGTCAAAAGAGGGAAAACTACTTTTCCCAAAAGAGTGCGCTGTGGAGCCCCCTCAGCCCTCTTTTCCCCCCAAGCCTTTGCTTTAAAACAAAACAGTCAGTGAGGTCTGAAAAGGGGCATAAACCTTTACCCCCCATCAAATTTAAATTTGGGGGCCCCTACCCAAAGGGGAGATTTTCCCCTTCTAAAAGGGTTTTGGAGGTGATAGATGTCTTGTGATATTTGAAAGATTTCCAGGAACCCCCCCCCTCCCAGCCAACATTACCCCAAACCCCAAATATCTACGCCTTCTGGTCTTCTTCCCTTTATGCAAACCCGACCTTTCCCTATATAAGGGCCATATGTATTGGGAAACCCATTTTGGGCCCAAAACAATATTTTTTTGCCATAGTAACCTTTTAGGCAAAAGAAATGAATTTTTGACCTAAATTTGGGTTTTAAATGTGGCCCATAATGTAAAACGTGAGTTTAAACAAACCCGGCTGCCCCCCTTAAGGGTTTTTCCAAGGGTCCAGTTCCAAGCACATTGTAGATGGTTTGGGGGTGGGTCAGCCTTAAAAGTTCCCCTGGGCCCGTGGTGCTGGAGTCCCACACATAGCAAGCGATGATGCCCTGTGTGTCCTAATACCATTCTATGGAGAGTAGGAACGTAAAATTTGTAATTATCCCCACAATGACTTTTTCTAATTTTGGGTTGGAATAGGGTGGAATTTTAAACATGGGCCCAAACCCCAAAACGATAAATGAGTGGGCACCCATGACCCTGATTTGTCAGTTTTCTTTGGGCCACTGAAACAAATTAGTTTTTTTATTCAGTAGGCAAAACCCATTGTATGTAAAGTATAACCACTATAATATACTATAGGGAAAATATAAAAAAATCGGGAAAGAAAATAACTACTAAAATACTGCCCGCTATGTACAAGAAAATAACTACAATAATATGCCTCCTATGTACAAGAATATAAAATATATAATCTGCCCTTATGTCAAGAATATAACTAATAATATGCCACCATGTAAAAATATAACTATAAATGTCTCCTATGTACAAGAATAAATACTATAAAACTGCCCCTATGTACAGGAATATAAATACTAAATATGTCCCCCATGTACAAAATAAAAACCACAAATACTGCTCCTATGTCAAGAAAAAATAATTTTTTTTTATAAAGCTGCCCCCTTGTACAAGAATATAACTACTATAATACTTCCCCTATGTACAAAAAATAAACTCTATAATGCGCCCTATGTACAAGAATATAACTACTTAATACTGCTCCTATTACAAGAATATAAGCTATAATCTGCCCCCATGTACAAGAATTAACTATGTAATCTGCCCTTGTACAAAATATAACTATGTAATACGCCCAATGTACAAAATATCAAATATAATACTGCTCCTATTACAAGAATATAACGACTGTAATACGCTCCTTGTACAAGAATACAACTACTATTATTGCCCCTATGTACAAGAATTAACTATGTAATACTGCTTCTATTAAAAATATAACTACTAAAACTGCCCCTTTTGTACAAGAATATACTACTATAATACTGCCCCCAGTACAAGAATAAAACTACATAATAGCCCCCATGTACAAGAAATAACTACTAAATACTACCCTCTTTTTACAAAATTAACTACTATAATACTGCCCCCTATGTACAAAAATTAACACTATAAAACTGCCTCTGTGTACAAGAAATAACTACTATAATACTGCCCCTATGTAAAAGGAATATAACTATTTAATACTGCCCCCCCATGTACAAGAATATAACTACTATAATCTGCCCCCTTTTGTACAAGAAATAGCACTATAATAGCCCTATGTACAAGATATAAATACTATAATACTGCCCTGTGTACAGAAAATAACCACTATAATACTCTTGTGACGGTGCCAGGGGAAAGGGGTCTAAGAGCCCCCGGTTTTTTTCCAGAGCCCCCGCAAAGCGGGGGTGGTCTTTTCGCGGGGGTGGGCACCAGGTCGTTTCCCCCACGTGACTTGCTTTCGGTGGCGGCCCCGGGGTACT
>JAODAL010064157.1:0-18875 GCA_025379985.1 Phyllomedusa bahiana
AACCCGGTTTCCCCGGTTCACCCTCGTCTAATCTGTTTTTGGGTTGAACCCAAAGGGCTTTAGAGGTGGGGGGGATTGGGGGAAGAAAAGTAGTGTAGGCCTGTCTAAGTTCACCCCCAAGGGGTTAATTTGGGGGGGATTTTTTTTTCCTTTTGTGGTAGGGCCAGAATTTTGGCCTCCAGGACCGCTTGGCCATCTCCCACAAGAGCAAAAAAAATCCGATCCTCCCCATTATTCCCCAGGAATTTAAGCCCCCACCCACGTGCTGTTTTAATTAAACGATTGGACTTTATTTGGAAAGGCACCCCCGTAATAAAGGGTTTCAAGTCAAGTGTATGTCAGAGACTAGAATCATGAGGGCAAGGAACTGGCCCCGGGGGTCAGAGACAAACTTGGCAAGGCACAGATCTGGCCAAGGGTTTCAAAAAAAATTTCTGGCACTCAAGATTTCCCAAGAGCACAGTGGCCTCCAAATCCTTAAATGGAAGACATTTGGGACCACCACAGTCCCAAATGCGTAGGGAGATGGGGGGAAAGTTCCAAAGAGTCAAAATTCACTGCAGCCCCACCCTCGGGGCTTTATGGCAGAGTGTGGCCAACGGAACCTCCCCAGTGCAAAAAATAAAAAATCCCCCATACAGTTTCCACAAAAAACATGAAGGACCACAGACTAGAAAATAAAATTCTCGGTTTATAAATGAAATTTAACTTTTTGGTGTTCAATTTTTTTGGAGAAAACCGGCACTGCTCACACCGCCCCAAAGAATCCCAACATGAAACAAGGGGTGGCCACTGCTATGGCAGTGTTTTTTTGCTGCAGGAACAGGATGACTGGCTGCAATTGGGGGTAACGAGAAAATTTGGGCCCAAATACAATATCCGGATGAAAAAATCTTCTGAGTTCTCTGGTAGAGTTACGAGCAGTAAAAAAATTTGAGTTTGAGTAATCTTAAAATTCGAGAAATTTGGGTTTTTATAAAATCGAACTTTAATGCTGAACTCCATTAAAGCAATGGGAATGATTCAGGTTGTTTTATACTAACCCAAAAGGTGAGGAGAGGACACAAATTTCCTTCCCTAAAAGTAAAATGGATAATTTGGGAAAAACTTAGTAAAACAAAATTTTGGCCCAAGATCACAAAAAAAATTCACAGGGTAAAATAAAATTTAATTCCCCCCAATGGAAAATGAAAAGATAGGACTGCGAATTTATGAGGTGCCCCCATTGGCAGTGCATGGGGTCCCTTTGACACGTGAGAAGACGCCGGGTTTTTGAAAGACACATGGTAAATGGGAGGATCCCCTATCACTATTTGCACCAGGGCCCCATGAAATGTGATTATATTGGGGAGCAAGAATTTCCCAACCCAGGAACATGGAGGATTCAGCTGGCAGGACCGTAGTTATAGGGGGTGCAGTGGTACCAGGGCTGCAGTCAGTCCTTTATTAACTTTTTCATGGCCCCATGCGCAAAATCAATGTTGACCCCCCTGTTTACTAGTTCCATTTTTTTAAATATCACTGTGCCCCTTTTAGATCTAGGTGCCTCTGACAGGATTACTGCCACGTAACTGAGCCCTACTAGGTCACCGCTGGCCAATTACCATGTCGTGTGCCATTTCCAATACTGTTGTCTTCTTATATTTCAAAAGTGGCTTGTTGGGCCCTCAGGAAGGCCTGCGCTGTAGCAGCTGCACCTGCTGAGCACACCCACTATAATTACGCCACTGCCACTGTAACCTCCATCTTCCCCTATGCAATGATCGTGCTGCCACATACATTAATATCACATTACTAAGCATGCAAACATAGGCGCATAACTTGAACTTTCTTGGGTCCTTGTCAAAAAAGTGAAATGGGGCTTACCTGCAGTTACCATGTGACCTCAAAACACAAACAGTCAACAACTCCAAACTCCACTATGGTTAAGACCGAAAAGAGCTGTCCGACAGGACACCAGAAAATAGAATTGCGTATGCTCAGCACCTGCTGGGAAGAATGGAATCTGGCTATAGGCAGCAGCTTGGTGGGAAGAAATCAACTGTGGGAGCATACAATTGATGAAAATGAATACATACAATACCGCTGATAAACTCCTTCCATCTGGGTCAGCCACGAAAGGATTACTCGACCCCATGGGGCTACAATCATAATCACAACGGTGAGCAAAAATCTCCAGTACCACATGGGGTGGGAACCTAGTGAATGACCTTCAGAGCGAGCTGGACCTAACGTACAAAGGCTACCATCAGTAATACACTACACCATCAGGTACTCAGATCCAGCAGTAGATTTCCCGAGACTTACCCCCTGCTTAAGCCAGTACATGTCGACGGGCCCGTCTGATAGGTTCTAGAGAGCATTTGGATGATCCAGAAGAGTACTGGGAGAATTGTCATATGGTCAGATAAAACCAAAGTACAACTGTTTGGTAGAAACAGATATAGATTACTTTATATAGGACATTTACTATTGGGTGATCTTCAACAGTATAATGACCCCAAAACCATTCAAAAATTACCTTTTCAACAATCAATAACATTTCAAGAAGAAAATGAGTATTCGAAACAATATTTTTTGGAAAATGACATTGACTATCGCTGAAGAAACTATCGCTAGGAAGAACCCTGACGAGCAAATCGACAGTAATTCTTAAATCTTATACTTTGCAGCCTTTGCAATGGCGAAATAGGAGTAGAAATAGAATTTATTGTCTATGGTAATATCTATTAAACGCTGTCCAATGGAAGAATACCTGGCAGCAACAGTGTGACACAGAAGATCTTTATCTTTGAATCCCAAAAATGTAACTACAAGCCAAACGGAATTAAAAAGATTTCTTACTATGGAATATCAGTATAACGCTTCTTAATGGAAGAACCCTGGAAGTCAACACTGCAACACTTGCATTTCCTTTCCTATGGCAGATTTGCTGATGGTGTCTTCTGCGATTGGCTGGACCCCAAAACAAGAAATTAACTTTTAGGCACTCTGAATAAAGATGGGAAAAATGCAGCCACTTATACAAAACTATACACATATACACAAAGCTATACAAACCTCCCTTAGCGGCTCATAATCTATTGACGTTTATAGATTCTTAAGCTAACTGTCCGCCCACCCCTACACTCCAACGACATCTAACTAGCAGGTCTTTGTCCTTGTGTAAAATCGCTATAAAATGATTGTGTCTGCCTGCTGAGCAAACAACACACAGAGGCACCGGAGGTGGTCAGTAAGAGAGTAAGTACAAAATGGTGTCCAACAGGAAATACAGTGACATAACACATAAGATTGGGTCATGAGATTTTTCAGCCAATGAGATCCCTACACCCTCAGTGGTTGACCGTTTTTTTTGAACCCACCTCTCTGCTTGCCACTGATTTGCTGGGCCGCCAAAACTGAAGGAAGCAGCTGAAAGTGGAAAGTAATGGAAAACAGGCCCAAAAACGCTAAAAAAGATGTATGAATGTTGCAGGGGTTTAGTGTTATTGGCGATCATTCTTCAGTATAAATGATTTGTATTGCTGCAGTTCTGTTACGATACTGGAGATATCAAACATGAGAAATTTTGTTATTTTTAGTACTGCAACACCAATTCCTGCACCAATAAGTTTTTCAGTAAAGGTACCATTATTTTTGCAAGCTGAATCAATTTTTATTGATACCATTTTCGGAAACGAGACTTTTTTAATCACTTTTTACTCAAATTTTAGAGCATGACGCAAAAACCACAGCTTTGGTACTTTGCTAGTCAGCATTATATAAATATATCGCAAAAGGGTGTACCAAGATGTTTGTTCTATTAATTTCCGAGGTCCTAGAGCATGGAACTAAAAGAAGCACTAAACAGCAGCTATGGGAAGAACTGATCATGGAAACAGGAGTGAAGGGAATGGTTCATAAATGCCACAGAGTCTAAAATGGTGTTAGACAGCAGAGATTAGAGGTTGGGCCATCAATACCTTGCTGTTGGTAGCAGGTATCAGCTAGAATAAACTAAGAAGTAAAAAATTATGACCAGCTGTCCAGGTAAGGGTCAGGGGAACGGCTTCTCTCCTGTGTGAGTTCTCTCATGCATAACAAGATTTGGTTTCCTAGAATAGCTTTTCCCACTTTCTGAGAAGAAACTGTCTTCTCTCCTGGGTATGAGGTTTCCAAATGGTAACAAATGTGAATATACCTCTATTAAAGCATTTCCCGCACATTCTGAACATGAAAAAATTGGCTTCTCACCAGTGTGAATTCTCCCATGCAAAAAAAAGTTTTCTGATTTTCCTACTAAAGCTTTTCCCACATTCAGTAGCAGGGAAAATGGCTTCTCATCCTGTGTGAATTCTCTCATGCATAACAAGAATTTGGTTCCATAAAGCTTTCCCCACATTCTTAACATGAAAATGGCTTCTCTCCTGTGGTTAGATTCTCTCATGCAATCAACAAGTTTCTGAGTTTACTACTAAAGCTTATTCCACATTTCTGAGCAGAAAATGGCTTTTCTCCTGTGTGAGTTTTCTCTCATGTCTATAACAAGTTTTATTTAGTGCTACATCAATTTTCCCGACATACTGAACATGAAAACGGCTTTTTCTCCTGTGTGAGTTCCTCTCATGTAAAACAAGTTGTGATATAGTTCTACAGCTTTGTCCACATTCTGAGCAGTAAAACAGGTTCTCTCCTGAGTGAGTTCTCTCATGTTATAACAAGGTCCTGATTTACCTACTAAAGCATTTCCCACATGTCTGAGCAGAAAAACGGGCATTCTCGTCCTGTCGTGAGGTTCTCACATGGTTTAACTAGAATATTGATTTACCTAATAAAAGCTTTTTGTCCCACATTCTGAACATGAAAATTGGCTTCTCTCTTGTGGTTACTCTCATGCATAACAATATATCGTGTTCCACTTAAAGCTATACCCACATTCTGAACATTAAAATGGCTTCTCTCTTGTGGATGATTTTCTCTCATGCATAACAAGATTTGTTCCTATTAAAGTGCTTTTTCCCACATTCTGAGGCAGGAAAATGGCTTATCTCCTGTGTGATATTCTCTCATGCATAACAAGTTTTGATTTGCTACTAAAGCTTTTCCCACATTCCTGAGCAGGAAATGGCTTTTCTCCTGTGGGTGAGATCTCTCGTGTAAAACAAGAATTATTATTAATGCTAAACAATTTCCCACATTCTGGAACATGAAAAAGGCTTGTTCTCCTGTGTGAGTTCTCTATGTAAACAAGTTAGTGATTTCCTAGTCAAAGCTTTCCCACTTCTGACATGAAAACGGCTATTCTCCATTGTGTTGATTCTTCTCATGTAAAACAAGTGCGTGAATTCCTATGTAGCTTTTGTCACACTAGCAGAAAATTGGCTTCTCTCCGGGTGAGGTTCTCTCATGAATAACAAGTTGTAAATTTCTACTAAAGCTTTTCCCACATTCTTTATTCAGGAAAATGGCCTCTCTCCTGAGTGCGTTCTCTCAAGTTACAACAAAGGGTATTGATTTATCTGCCAATGCATTTATCCACCTTCTGAACATGCACAACGACTTCTCTCTCTTTGTAGATCACGCATGTAATAACAAATTGTGCTTTTCTTACTGTAGCTTTTCCCACATGCAGAGCAAGAAAAATCGACATCTCTACCTATGTTAATTATCTTATGTTCAGGAGAGCTCAGACTTAATTTTCATATAAAAGAATTCCTACAACTTAACTTGAATATGGCTTCCATTCTTGAAATGAGTTCTGTTTTTTAGAAGATAGTATCGTCCTCTGAAGTCTTGGATTTACATTATAAGTAATTAGGTTTACTACTGGAGAGTGTCATGATCTCTGCCCCCCCCCCATCTTTACTTTTATCAGTTTAGAGATAAAAAAGAGTGTTATCTCCAGCCTTCCTGCAGACATTTCAGTGTGAATATTAGATACAATAGATTTTCATAATTTTAATTTATTTTAATATTTTTAATTTTTTTCGTTGTATAGAACCCACAACGTAGACCAAATTTATAACATTCCCACGCAATGTGGATTTCACACACGGCTTATTCAGGAAATCAGCCACTGTCACTTTTAAGCCAAAACAATTATATACAATTTGAAATCTAATACCATCAATTGAATAATAATGGTGTAATATAACTCACCCTACACATCACCAACGTGCCATCTTATACCCAATTCATCTAATCTAAACCTACACTATATAACTAAAATATACGGCGATAGATCCTTTGTTTAATTTTAAGAATAAAGATTTTTAAAACATATAACTTCTGAGGCACCAGCTCCTCCTTCTCCAGGAGCGCCGGATCCATCCCTATTGGAACGCCCTCCTACCTCCTCACCCACGCTTCTCTGTGAGCTCCTGTGATTTTAGAGACCCACGGCTGCCGTGTCTAAGGGCGACGAATACAACAGCCCTGTATGCATTAAAGATGTTTGATTTACAGAAAATTATGCATAAGCAGTTAAAATTATGGTGGGACAGCACAACTTTACAATCTTATATAGACAAGGAAATGGTGCCCAGGGGTCTAAGACTAAATAAATATCCCACTTTTTTGTATGATGAGAATTTCATTGAACAGTGGAATAATACCTTGAGCGAATGCTCGGTTAAGCTCATGAGACTCATCATCAAGCATGAGAAAGATACCCTAAATAATTTGGAAAGTTCACTACAGGATATCAAAGCATCTATAGCCCCATATGTGGAGGATCCACTTTACCTGGCTTTGGATCAAAAGTTACAAACAAATATCAAGAAGCTTGAAGATAATATTGTATCCATTAAACAAACTAAATTTGATCGTGATTCCACAGATTACACCCAATGGAGAGTTTATAAGTTTATAAGTGGCAACTGAATCATATCTCCCATGATCATCCCAGATCTATAGTGAAGAAGTACAAGCATAAAAAACGTGACAGAAAAGTGTCATTTCTACCATTGGGGGGAGACAACACGGAGACTGGTACGGATATCTCTGACTCTGAGGGATTTGTGGTGTCACGGTTCACGCCGCTGTCTCCTGCCATGGACCGTCAGGCATGTCGTGCCTTCCTGTACTTGCCTGTCCTGTCCTGTTGCTTCCTGGGGTCCTGTCTGTGCATGGTGCCTCCTAGGGCGCGTGCGCGGCAGCTTCCTGCCTCTTTATTAGTTCCTGTCCTGTGCACCTTCCTCTTCACCTCAGACCTCTGGCTATAAGAGGAAGTGCCTGCCTTTACTCTGGGTCAGTCCTTTGTTGCAGTTTGAGCCTCATGCAGTCTCATGCTGTGTCTTGCTGAGTCCATCTTGAGCTCCTGAAAGTATCTCTGGACTTAACCCTAGAGATGCTGGTCCAGTTTTGGTGTCATCTGAGCTCCTGACCATCTGTCTGTCTCCTGTCCGTCATGTCTGCTGTCTCTGCACCTGTCCTGTATCCTGTTGTGTCATCCTTGCTCAGTACCTGCCTTATCCCGATATATCCTGATGTGTTCCTGTGTACGTTTAACCTGCCCTGCACATGTTTCCTGTTGTTCCGGTATACCACCGCCTGTATTCCTGTCCTGCACCCCGGCTGTCACCGCAGGTGGCCACGTCAGGGGTAGCGACCTTGGGGTCCCCGTAGCAAAGGCCATCCCGCTTTACGGCGGGCTCTGGTGAAGACCAGGGGCCCCTTAGACTCCGCTCCCTGGCATGGTCCTCCAGCTACCACCTTGCCTGCGGTGATCACAGAGGATCCACACCTGGATGTCAGCGGTCGGCGAACATTTGTCATCGCCCAACCGTTAGATGTGGATCCACGGGACTGTGACAGTGTACAACAGAACTATACTAGTAGTTTTCCAAAAAACGCACGGGCTACATGGGGATACCCACAGCTACCAAGCGCACGCGGAGGGCGGGCAAGAGGCACAAGAGGACTGCCTCCAGGTTTTTAAACCAGGACCTCACTCAGAAGATTTGTGACTCTATTGAACCAGTGGTATGGGAGTCTAGCCTTTTGGACTATCCAGTTCTTAATCTATCAGCTTGTATAAATACTCCTGACCACTATAGAGTTCTTAGTAAGGGTCTCAATTATGTGCCATCAACTGATTTCAATCTTTTCAATACCATTAGAGATGTTAATAAATTTGTTAGAACACTTGCTGTTAAAAAACATTTTTTTAATGGGACACGTTCCATTCCAGATGTAGTCATTTCAGAAGATGTTCAGGATTTTTTTCCTAGGGGTCTTAATTTTATGGAACAGAAATCTATCCTTTTACTAGAGGATTTGAGTGAGGATAAATCCTCAACTACTAATATAGGGATAGATGATGTAAATTTACAATATATTAAGAACACAGATTTTTACCCCATTAATTCTAGAGCGAGAGTCATGGATGATTTTCAACAGTTAGTGGAACATGATCTCAGGAATTTATTTACTAGGGAACGTGACACTTATAAAAACTTATCATCAAGAAAATTCTCAGCCCTTAAGGAACTTTGGAATAATCCTTACATTATAGTGCATCCATCAGACAAAGGGAGTATGGTTACAGTCCTAGATAAAGAATTATACAGTACTGAGGTTAAAAAATGCTTGAAGATATCAATGTGTATAGGACCTTATCTACAAACCCGACTATATGTTTCAATAAACAGATAAATAGGATTTTGGATGAGGGTTTGGCATTGCAGGTTCTCGCACTCAAACAGAAAGAAAGTATGCTGGTCAAATATCCTAGGACTCCTACCTTCCATGCATTTCCCAAAACACATAAGGGCATTTTTCCTCCGCCCTTACGTCCCATCATTTCTAGAATAGGCTAAATTTTTTAACACATTAGTATGTGGGTGGATAGACACCTGCAACCACTTGTACTACGTTCACCCAGTTATTTGAAGGATTCAAGGGATGTTCTGAGACTCATGGGTGGCATTACATGGCAACCTTCTTTTACGTGGGTCTCTTTTGATATGACTTCACTTTATACTTCCATTTCTCATATGTGAGCCGTTACGGCTTTAAACTTTCAACTTAATAAGTACACTAAATATGAGAATACCTAACAGTTTATCATTACGGATACAGAATTTTTGTTAGAACATAACTATTTCCTATTTGATAGACAGTTCTATTTACAGATCCAAGGTTGCCCCATGGGTTCTTGTTTTTCCCCTTCGTTAGCCAACATCTTCGTTACATGGTGGGAAGAAAAATATATCTATTCTATTAATAACCCGTTTTCACAGGATATTTTTCTTTACAGTAGATACATTGATGATACCTTACTCATCTGGCAAGGACAACCTTCTGCTATTTCCAAATTTGTGGATTACATGAACGACAATCAGGAGAATTTAAAATTCACTTGGGAGAGTAATCAGACAGAGATCACATTTTTGAATCTCAAGCTTACAGGGAATGTAATGGATGGCAGAATGTATACTTGTACATATAGGAAGCCTATTTCTGGCAATGGTATACTCAGTGCATCTAGTTGTCATCCACATCATGTAATAGAGAATTTACCCGTTGGAGAATTCACACGTGCTAGGAGAAATTGTAACACTCAGGAGACTTATAATGCGGAGAAATCTGTCATATGCAAGAGATTGACAGGGAATACAAAACTTCCCATATCCACAAAGCTATTGCTAAAGTGGAGAATAAAAGCAGAACAGATTTACTGATGATAAATATCATCTCAGTTTTATCACTCAATACAGCCGTCAATTTGGAGATATTATAAATATCATTAAAAAGTACCTCCCTGTACTTACCTTAGATCCTATACTGCGTAAGGTTCCTGAACAAGGTTGTACATTTATCCCTACGAGATCACGTACAATTGGTAATATGTTTTCACCCAGTTGGTTTACCTCTACTACTCAGATGAACATCAGATGGTTAGACCTTAAAGGTTCTTTTAAATGTGGCACATCTAGATGTAGCCTCTGTAAATATATGGTTAAATGTAATTCATTTGCTTCTTTCACTACAGGCAAATCTTATTCTATCAGTTCTTTTTTGAATTGTCATAGTAACCATGTAGTTTACATGATCTTTTGCAATGATTGTCAACTGCAATACATAGGTTGTACCACTAGGAGTCTCCACATTAGGATCAGGGAACATATTTATGACATCTGCCATCCGAGTCCTAGGAGTATATCGGGGCTTCCAAACATTTCAGAGATGTACACTCAGGCAGTTTGGAACACTTTAGAGTCAGAATTATAGAGGGGGTTAGAAAACCCCACTGAGGAAGGGATTGGAGAAAGCTCCTCACATACAGAGAAGTGTTTTGGATACTTACCCTCGACACACGTTATCCTCAGGGTCTTAATTTTAAGACAGATCTTATGTATTTATATTAAGGTATCTTTTTCATATTTTGTATCTAATCTTATGTTTATTTTTTGCTACTATGTATTGTATCTTCGCTTGTCATATGTTTATCGCTATGTTAACATGTCTATTAGTTTTGGGATAACATGTAATGGGTTAATCTTCAGGTGTTTTGCAATTAGGTTCCGGAAGTATACTTATAGTGAGTTCATGCTGTTATTTGTGAGTTATGACTAAGAGCCATTTGCTGAGCTTGAAACACGTAAACTTTGTCTTCAATTATGTGATTTTACTTCTTGGTTTCTAACCGTTTTTCAATAAAGTGCATTTTTGATATATTTTCCTCAATCCTGAGCACGAGTGCTGGAGCTGTGCATCTCTTTCCATTTTGCTATTTTGGATCCTACAGCCGGATACCATACTCCGCCTTGCACCGTGTGAAGAAAGGATGTTTGCGGACTTAGGATGAATCATATTTATTGGTGAGCGTTTACCAACTTTCTTCTGCTATTTTTCTATGCGTTAAGGAGTGTTGTGCCTCGAATTTTGGAGCACAACCTCCACAGGTGAGCCTGTTAATTTACACCTATATTCTCTTTTCTGTACATTTTGCACTATTATGCGCCCCTCCCTTTTTTCTATTTTGCTAACTAAAATATAACCTTCACTTCTATTATTCTATAGAAGGCTGATCTCAGCTTCCCTAATACTTTACAAAGAACCTGATCACTTCCTGTATATATGCCCTGCTTGTGTCAATATATATTATTGATATTACAGAATATCTCTTGAACAGTAAGGCGTGCCACATTGAGCTTGAGCTGACCTCAGATTCCAGTGCTGAGAATCTTAAATCTTTAAAAATCTTAAAAACTATAATTCATAAACCCCTTCTCCACCTGACATGTTTCCCCACCTCAGTGGTGTCATCAGGGGTTGAGGGGTTATGGCAGCTTAGATTAGTCTTCTTTAGAATTATAGAAATAAAGGTTATATTGTAGACAAAGTAGATAGGTTGGTAAAATCTGGGTTTTTAAGATTCCCATTGACAATATGTGTGTTAAAAACCCATGTTTGAGCCTCCCCTTGGCTGGAGACACACACAGGCTCTTCTTGTTCTATTGCTTTGAGCCAAAGACAGAAATGGATCCAGCAGAGACGAGGAATATAAGACTAATTCTGAATCTTCTCCACATGCACCAGAAAAGCCGCCTGTATGATTCCAGCTTAGAAAGTGTTAACATTTTAAAATGTTTCATTGCAAAGTCCAGGATATTGGGCGGCACCCAGTCCCCACTTCTAATGACATGTACCTTGAACTCGATAAAATGTAAACATTTTAAAAGAAAACCTTGGCCTGCCCTCTGCTGACACTTGGTCCTTCAAAACCAATAGTGCATCACTTCTATACATAAAAAGGGACACTTCCCTTTAATTAAATTCTCATGGAAGATTTTTTTTACTAGAGTTTTGGGTGTTTTAGATTATTTCGGCAGTATAATACTAATAAAAACAAAATACAAAATCTTCTCCTTAGCGGTGACCACAGAGCCTTACACCTCCTGAACAGTAAGACAAACCATCTTCCAGTAGGATGTTAGCAAAGCAGATGGTTTCACATATGATGGAAAAATAACCCTGCATGGGACTTAGAAGGTCACATGGGTGAGGATTGGAGCACGATAGGAAAACCTACCCTGAATTGGAGAATTCAAAGGTGTCTCAAACATCAATACAGATCACAATAACCAACCTCTATCAAATCTATAGGTATCAAGTTACCAAGATCATCAGGGAGATGGGGAGACTGATACAAAAGGGACTAGAAAGAGATTCAGAGGATTTTATTTGACGCTAAACGTCAGATGCTTCCTGTAGTGGTATAGGGAGGTTATGGAGACTATGGTTCTTCCCCTGTGTTTGGGTCATTTCGGGCGGAGTGACACTATGGATATTGGCAGAACTAGTTTGGGAGGTTACTCTTAGCTGCCCCCCCTACTGTAGACTATGATATAATACAGGCAGTAATTAACTGGGTGACAATTGCTCCATATGAGCAGACTGAGCCCAATGATCACTTCCATGAGTCACTCTTGTTGCTTTTTGGCTGTTTTGATTCTCCTTGTGGCCTCCATCATGCCAGTATACAAAACAAAGGCTAAATATGAGATGTGAACCTTACCGGTATATGACAGCTGACCCTTCATAATGGAGGAGATCAGAGGAAGCAACATGATGGGTAGAAAAAAAATTTAACTTTTTTCAAGATTAAAAAAAGCTAAAAATTGGTGTATTTTGTGCATAGTGAGGCCCCATATGCACTACCCTATGCCCAAGCTAAGAAATTAATGTGATGTGTAATGTGATGTATAGATCTTGGAAATCAGAACTAGATTACATTCTTGTCTTGACTCCCCCTGGTCTTTTGTTTCCACCTCAGAACGTCTACATCATGTGCCTCTTCGAATGCAATGAGTGCAGGAATCATTCCACATTGTGTGTAGTGATGAGCGAACAGTAAAATGTTCGAAATCAACTCCAACTTTAAAGTGTTCGAGTTCAAGTCAAACTCGAACCCCATTAAAGTCAATGGGTGAAGATGTTCAGGATACTTTTTATACTTATAAAGGTGAGGATAAGCTGTAATTATCAACCATAACAGTAAACTGAATATGTGGAACAATGTAGTGAAGAAAATTTGGCTCTAAGAGTGACAGAAAAAATGGAGAGACTAAAATACTTCATTCCTTTCAATGGCTAACTGAAAAGATGAGGACAGCTTGCAAGCAGGGGTGTAGCTATAGCTGTTGTGACAAAGTGACTACAGGTAGTTGCCTGTCTCGGCCACTAGGTGGAGTCTTCCTGGTAGAGACGTGCCACCAAGAGCCTGGGCTTGGTGGGGGGAGCCAATTGTTATCTGTCAGCAACACTAGGTTGCTGACAGCTGTATATAGCATGGCTGATATCCAGCCGTTATGGGTTGGCTTCCCCGGAACAGCTGCAGATGGGTGGGTGGCTGTTCCCGCGTCCCAGGTCTCCAGGTTCCATGTCGGGTTTTGGGCCAGTCTCGGGATGGCTATAAAAAGCCTGTCTTTCCAGGTGATCGGGGGGCGTGGCTTGCCATCTTCAGTTTAGAGTGGCAGTGGAGCTTACAGGAGGCTCTGGCCCCCGAGGCTTAGGGAAAGCCGGAACCCAGTAGGAGACTGGGTGAAATATAAGTGGCGGTGTTGTGACGCTGGACAGTAGGTCCACTAATGTTAGAGAGGGTTCTCTACTTAAGTTTAGGTAGTGGCTAGACAGCCGAGGTTTTGTTTGTTTATTGTTTGTCTTTATCCTGAGCCTCAATAAAGCTGGCTGAGGCCAGGGTTAAACTGAAGCCTTGTGTCCGAGTGCCGATTCGCTTACCAAAGCGGCGATCCAGGAGCCAAGTACCCCCAGGACGGTCCCGGAGGGCGTCCAAGCGTGAGTGAGTCTTACATATGGTGGAGGATGTGGGCATAGTTGGCACGGACTGGACAAGTATTGGCACATGTAAAAGTGCATGGGACTGCTGCAGCAAAATTTAAAGGGCCAGCAGCCGGTGTTCACGGTGAAGCAAAAGACTGTTGTGCTGCCTGCATATAACTGATGGGAGAACTTATCAAATACCTTGAGCGGGCAATTGCCCTGCTGAAGGAGGATATGGCGAAACTTCCTCATAATTCCCAGCAGCATAAGGCCTGTGCCGCGGCCATCCTTTCGCATACAGCGGCTATCCAAGAAAGGACGGCTCAACAGTTCCCCAGAGGGTCGGTACAGATAGCTGGGGCTACAAGGCCAGGGCGGCGTTCCCAGAAGAAAGCCAAGTCGGGTATCCCTCACCAGCAGGAGTTACCTCCGGAACCGACTGAGCGACAGAGGTCCTTGAATACGGCCGTTACCAAGGGCAACCAGCCTCAACGATGGAGAGCAGCTGCTGAGGTCCAGCCAAAGGAGGTGCCAACCAGAACAGTGGAGTTGCTGGTAGGAGGGGTCACACTGTTGGTGGATCTGGACTGTCGCCAAAGGGTTTCCAGGGTGCACCCTGACATCATACCCTTTGTGAAGACCCGACCAGAACCGGGTAAGGCCGTTGAACTTTTTTTTTACACTTGTTGCGGGACTGCCAACCATATTCTTGAGGTATGTGAGGACCTCCAAGTAGAGTTTGTGTTGGGCAGTGACTTTCCCTACTTCTGGCAGCTGTGGGAGATGGCGAGCGGGCCAGGCAAAGCAGGTGGTTGTACCTGTGAGGCGCCCCCTGAAATGGGTGCTGTGCCACGGCTTAAAGAGCCAGAAATATCACCCAGGAAGGTCCCTAAGAAGGTGGACTTGGGGGTGGTAAATGGGTGCCCAGAACTGTTACCAAATGAGAAAAGTCCAAAGAGCAGTGAAACGGTGCTACCCGGACTTGGAAAATCTTCAGGACTTTATGTTTATGATGCGTCTGAAAGGGGGTCTGTTGTTAAAGTCACTAATGAGATAAATGTACCTCTAATAAGTAGCTCAGATCTATTATCTGAGAAGGGGGAGGGTAGCTGGGTTCCAGAGTCAGCTGCAGTAATGGCTAAGTGTGAAGTAGCTGCTAAAGCAAGAGCAGTGTGTAGCTCAGGAGCGGTCCTGTGTGAACTAGCTCCTGAAATAGCGCCCGCCCCAGCTGTAGAGCAGACAAGCTCAGGTGTGCCCCTAGAGGTCCTGGCTAATAGTGCTAGGAGTATAGCAGAGAATGTGTGTCCTGGGGTGCCTGACAATATAGAGACAGGGGTTAACACTACAGACTCAGGAGGAGCTCATGTGGTTGCCCCTGGCAACAAGGTGGCCTCTGCATCCCCAGTTGTGGAAACCGGTGAATATGAGTGCGCTACAGCTGTGTGTGAAGTGTCTGGAGTCCAGTTGGTGAGTGTGTCTGCCAGAGACCCCAGCACACTGTGTGTACCTGATTGTAGCCTGCAAGTTGCAGGTAATGCGGGCCCAGGGATTGAAGGCCACAAGTTCTGTGTGACTGCTGGTGGGTCCAGAGAGGAGCCAATTGTTTCAGTGGGCAGCCTGGAAGGGAACTGGAGGATCCTGGGAATGATTCCTCTCCTACAATGTGTGAGGAGACTAATTTAATGAGGGTGTGTCCGGACTCTGAGGTGTATGCCTGCATGAATGCAGCCTCAGATAGTGATGAAAATGCCTGTGTAAGGAGAACATGTGCTGGGATCTGTAGTACTACGGATTCCTTCTGCTCCAGTAGTGGCTGTGTTGCCAGTAGCTTTTACTACCATGGTCACAAAGACTGCAGTGATAGGAGTGAGCTGCTGGACACCACAGAGGAGGGTGTAGGCTTGAACCCTAGTGAGAGGCAGGTGAGTGGGTTTAAATCCCCAGATGGTAAAGAAGTGCCTGGTTCTGAGGCAGCCGATAAATTCTCCCCAGAGGTTATGGAGGACAGTAGTAACTGTATCACAGAGGTATTATGTTCTGTGGTTTGTGGCGACCTACAGGTAGGTGCCATTTCCAGCCAGATACCCGCTAGAGCTATTGATGTTAAACGTGTCACTGAGCTGCCTAATGTGAACACAGCCAATTTTGTGTCTAAGTGGGAGGATCACAAGGAGGATGGCTGGGATGCTATGATCATACATGCCAACTCTCCCGTTTTTGGCGGGGGGGTCCCGCTATTTGGGGTCCCCTCCCGCCCTCCCGGGGGAGTTGGCATTCCTCCCGCCGCCAGCAGGCGGCGGGGGCTCTTTAAATGGCCGCGGCGACAGAGTAGCGCTAGTGCGCTACTCTTGCGCCGCCGGGCCGCTCCTACAGGCGGGTGAAGCGGCCGCTGCACCCGCTTCACCCGCCCGGAGTCTCGCTGTGCAGGGAGGAGGTAGGAGGGATCGCTCCCTCCTCCCCCTTTATGTCCGGCGCCGGTGTGTGCGCCGCACATACAGGTCAGCGGCGCAGGGGAAGTGACGCACGGCTGCAGGGGAGTGACGAGCGGCTGCTCTCACTTCCCCCTGCGCCGCTGAGGAGATCGTCCGGAGCGGCCGTGCTGCAGGAGCTTGGTGAGGTAAGTGGATTTTATTATTTTATTTTTATTAGCTATATGGGGGGCTCTGCCTGGCAACAATGGGGACATCTACCTGGCAACAGAGGGGACATCTACCTGGCAACAGAGGGGGCACTACCTGGCAACAGAGGGGGCACTACCTGGCAACAGAGGGGGCATCTACCTGGCAACAGAGGGGGCACTACCTGGCAACAGAGGGGGCACTACCTGGCAAACAATGGGGGCACTACCTGCAACAAGGGGGGGCACCAACCAGGCTCACAAAGGGGGGCACCTACATGGCGAACAAAGGGGCATCTACGTGGCGACAAGGGGGCATCTACCTGCCTGTAAGGGGCACTACCTGCTTATGGGGGGTTACTACCTGGCTATAAGGGCATCTACCTGGCTTCCTTCCAAAGCCGTTATGCAGTTAGGTGGAGTGGGTGTGGCTTTTTGAAGGGGCGTGGCATACAGAAAAGATGGGCGTGTCCATGCAAAGATCTCCTGCTTTTTCATTTTCAAAAGTTGGCAACTATGGCTATGATTGACATCCCATTTCTAAATGTGTCTGCCATTGACTCCAGCTCATTGTGTGAATTTGAGGTTCAGAAAGAAGTAGGAGTATCCCAGATAGAAGCTGAGAGTTCTCCCTTTGAAATGGTCAAGGGGGAAGTGAAAGAAACATCTCCACCCATTGATGCAGAGTGTCTGCTGCTAGAAAGCCCCAGTGAGAAGTGTGCACAGGGGAAGGTGTCCTCTGTCACTGGTGAGGTGCCAGGTAAGGTCATCATGGCAGACCAAGGGTCTATAGAGGTTGCCAATGGTGACGCTGAAACCATTAGCATGCCTGCTGATTGTGGTGAGGTCTTTATGGCAGAACATGCAGATTTTTTGACTCCTGTAGTGCAATATAAGCCGCCTCAAGTGGTCACCACAAGTCAAATACCTGTGGCAGGCTGTAAAGTCCATGTGAGTGCCAGCGACCCCTGTACTCATGCAAGGGTAGTGCAGGGAAGGGAGCCAACAGACGGTGAATGTGGTCTTTCAGCCGCTGTGAGTCAAGTGTATGGAGGGACCAGCGAGTCCTCAGACATTAAAAACTCACCCTGTAAAGAGGAGATTATCGGAAGCGGTCTCCTAGATGTAGGGATTGTCGGCAATAACCCTGCGATCATTGACCAGCAGGTTATGGGTGGCACAGAGGTAAATGGTGCCACAGTCGGTCCTACTGCAGTGGAGAGTATCATCACTGAGGTGGTCACTGAGATAGACCAGATGTCGGCTAGTAGCCAAGAGGCGGAGTTTCATGGTCCAGAGGACCCTAAGGAGCAGGAGATGGTCAGTGAGGACCAGAGGACTTGTATTGAAGAGAGGTCTTGGTTTTATCATAATCTCGCAGACAAAGAGGTAGTAGGTTTGGGCTCAGGTGCGCCCCAAGTGGCCATAGTGGATAGAGACCCTGACAGGTGTACTGTCATTACAGCTTCGGGTGACACTAGTGTGGTTGCTGGGACAAACCAGGGGCCTCTTGCTTATGTGAGACCCAAGATAATGAAAACTCTGCCCAGTGGGCACAATGCCAAGATGGCCGGTGTGTGTAGGCAATCTACAAGGTCTGATAGCGCTGGTAATGGGGTTGTCATTAGTAACCCTGTGAATGTCAGCATGCGGGCTGTGGTTGATGACATCCTTGGTGCAGAGCGTGCATGGATTGTGCCACCTGTAAAAAGTGACTATGACCAGTCTGTTGACCGTTATAGGGTGAATGCATGGGATGAGCCCACAGCTAGGTATGTGACCAATATCATCTCTGCCCCTGAGGTTGTAGGGAAGACGTTGCCCCAAAATAGGAGCTTTGACCCCGGAGGGAGCCTGGGTCATGTGAGAAAGCCCTACGGGCTTTATCAGAGGGGAGGGATGTGTGACAAAGTGACTACAGGTAGTTGCCTGTCTCGGCCACTAGGTGGAGTCGTCCTGGTAGAGACGTGCCACCAAGAGCCTGGGCTTGGTGGGGGGAGCCAATTGTTATCTGTCAGCAACACTAGGTTGCTGACAGCTGTATATAGCATGGCTGATATCCAGCCGTTATGGGTTGGCTTCCCCGGAACAGCTGCAGATGGGTGGGTGGCTGTTCCCGCGTCCCAGGTCTCCAGGTTCCATGTCGGGTTTTGGGCCAGTCTCGGGATGGCTATAAAAAGCCTGTCTTTCCAGGTGATCGGGGGGCATGGCCGGCCATCTTCAGTTTAGAGTGGCAGTGGAGCTTGCAGGAGGCTCTGGCCCCCGAGGCTTAAGGAAAGCCGGAACCCAGTAGGAGACTGGGTGAAATATAAGTGGCGGTGTTGTGACGCTGGACAGTAGGTCCACTAATGTTAGAGAGGGTTCTCTACTTAAGTTTAGGTAGTGGCTAGACAGCCGAGGTTTTGTTTGTTTATTGTTTGTCTTTATCCTGAGCCTCAATAAAGCTGGCTGAGGCCAGGGTTAAACTGAAGCCTTGTGTCCGAGTGCC
>JAODAL010064158.1:0-18874 GCA_025379985.1 Phyllomedusa bahiana
AAGCCCCAAATTCAGATGCCAGAAAGGTGGGGTGGGGACTGGTATTGGGCTGGGATCATCAAAGATGAACTTGTGGGACCTTTTTCGGTTGAGTATGGAGTGAAGCTCAATCCCAGACCTACTGCCAGTTTCTGGAAGACACCTTCTTCAAGCAGTGCAACAGGAAGAAGTCGGTATCGTTCAAGAAAAACATGATTTTCATGCAGGACAACGCTCCATCACATGCATCCAAATCCTCCACAGCGTGGCTGGCCAGTAAAGAGCTAAAAGAAGAAACAATGACATGGCCCCTTGTTCACCTGATTCTAAACCCCCATTAGAGAACCTGTGGTCCCTCCTAAAATGTGAGATCTATAGGGGGGGAAAAACAGTCTACCTCTCTGAACAGTGTCTGGGAGGCTGTGGTGGCTGCTGCACGCAATCAAGCAACTGATAGAATCTATGGATGGAGGCTTCTCAGTGTCATCGTAAAGAGAGTTGGCGATATTGGTCACTGATTTGGTTTTGTTTTTGAATGTCAGAAATATTTATTTTTTAAATGCCCTGTTAAAATTGGTTTACCTGGTGAAAATAAACAAGTGAGAGGGGGATAGATTTGGTTTTTATTAAGTTGCCTAATAATTCTGCACAGTAATAGTTACCTGCACAAACAGATATCCTCCTAAGATAGCCAAATCTAAATAAAAAAAACTTCCAAAAATATTAAGCTTTGATATTTGAGTCTGTTGGGTTGACTGAGAACATAGTTGATGTTTAATAATAAAAAGAATCCTCTCAAATACAATTGTCTAATTCCCCAAAACTGTGGTCGATTTATTTTTTCCAAAAGCCAAATGGGAGGGTTTTTTTTATTTTTTTTTATATTCAAAGCTTTTATTTTGGGTAAAATTTTTGCGTTACATCCCAATAAAGGGAAAAAAAAAGGGAAGTGGCAAAAAACTTATCAAAACACCAAGTGATCAGTCAGCAAAAAATTAAAGCGTATATAAGCCCTAGGTGTTTGTGAAAAAAAATTAATTGAACCCAAAAGGGAAGGGAATTAGGTTTTACAATTTTTTTACCAGAAGGGGGGTTCCACCACTAGAGATCCCAGGGAGGAGAAAGGGGAAGAAAAAAAAAAAAACCTCCCCGTAAAGACCCCAAGCTCCCCCCGGGCCCAAAAAGGGGGAGAGGAGTGGGGGGTCATTCCCTCAGTGGGGATTTTTCCATTGCTCCCATCATTTGAAAGAAGTGAGGGTTTTTTGCATAGCAAGATTGAGTGTTCCCAAAAGTGACAAAATCTATGATACATTAAAGCTGAAGGTAGCAATAAATCAAAATTTCCAAAAACATTTGAGAAGTAAAAGGAGACATAACGCCCAAAATTATATGGACCATAGCAACCAGAACAGTGGGACCGCCGAGCTCTCAATGGTTTGGCAAACGCCCTGAATTAAGTCGCCCCACCCCCCCCCCCTTCCCCCCCCACCCCCGGGAGGAAGGGGGGGGAAGGGGGGAAAGAATTGAAAAGTTGGGCCCATAAGAACCCCTTTTTCCAAAAAGGTAATACACAAAAAACATAAATCAAAAGACAAAATGACGAAATACAACCAACATCCGCCCACAGGACAAAAAAAAAGGGCCAGACAAAGAAAAAAACGGAAAAAAAAAAAAAAAAGGGGAGGGGAAGAGGGGGGTAGAAAGGGACAATACTATCGCCACTCTGAAATGACAGAGAGGTTTAAGGGGGGAGTCCTTTAAGGACATCCAGTAAACCAAAGTTTTGAAACCGGTGTTTTCTGTTCAGGAGTTCGGCCCAGAGATTTTTTTTTTTAAGTTATTTTTATTACTTTCTCCATAGTCAAAAGTTTACATATATTTCAATTAGTATTTGGTAGCATTTCCCTTAAAAATGTATGACTTGGGTCAAAAGTTTTGGATCCCCACAAGCTTCTCACAATAGTGGTAGGAATTTTGGCCATTCCCCCTGAAGAACTGGTATAACTGACCATGTTTGTAGGTCGCCTGGCTCGCACCTGTCTTTTCAGCTTTGCCCATAAAATTTCCAATAGGATTGAGATCAGGGCTTTGTTATGGCCACTCCAAAACAAATTTACTTGGTTATCCCTTTTAAACCCTTGTAAACAGTTTGGCAGTATGCTTCAGGTCATTGTCCATTGGAAGACCCATTTCTGCCCAAGCTTCCACTCCCTGGCTGATGTATTGAGATGTTGCTTCAGTATTGCCACACAATCTTCTTTCCTCCTGATGCCATCTATTTTGTAACATGTACCAGTCTATCCTGGAGCAAAACAAGCCACAACATGATGCTGCCACCTCAATGTTTCACAGTTGGGATGGTGTTTTTAGGGCATGTCCCTATGGCAGGTTTTTCAGTCGGTTCTAGGATTTGAAAGTCCATCCAGATAATTCATTATTGCCTGTAATAATGACTATTATAGGATCATTTTAAGCATTATGTTAAAAAAAATTTTGTATTTCTCTTTTATTCACAGAAGCAAAATTCAAAAAACTGGAGAAGCGATAAAAGCAAATACCCACAAAAGAACACTATTGCAAAAATCCTAATGCCAAAGGAGGATTGTTATGTCATTGTCATCCTCAATAAAGCTTTTTACTATAAAATTATTAAATCTAAGCTTATTAAAAAAATAACTAAACCCTATCCTTCTAGGGTTAGTGTGTTTTTATTAACATTTTATACACCCTATCGGTTCAGCTATATACATCAGTCACAATAGACTTCCTGATGCAATGTACACATACAGGTAATAGAGTTTACATTGCTGTTTAGCATAATTTGAGGAGAGGGTATGGTAAAACAATTCAGTTCAAGGATCCAGAGCTGAGCATTATATACATACACTAAACAGAATGAACTGGAGAGAGCGCTTCAGTAAAACCCGTGCCATACACAGTAAACTAGGAAAGCAGCCAGATGAGGGAAAGATTAGGAACAAGGGTAGGTTGACCTCAACCAGTATTGATTCACTGGAGCACAAGGCAAACTTGAGGTCAGTCGGCCACGTGTGGCCAGCGAAAAGTTGCACAGCGAGCCAGGATGAAGGAGCTGGACAGAAAATGACCTGGTCTCCACTTTCCCCCTTGGAGACAGCCAACGCTTGGAAGAGGCAGCAGCACCTGCAGATTGAGTGGACACCATCTTGGATCTGAAAATCCACTGACCACTTGCAGTCAGTGGCACGGCTCTGACAGCCCTTCCTAGCCACCCCTCCAAAGCCCTCTCACGGCCCTTTGAGGGTAGCCATGATGTGGCCCTCAGTGAAAATGAGTCTGACACCTCTGGAGGGTGGATCCAGGTACAGCCAAGGCAAATTAATGTGCTGACACCTTGGACTTGAGCCAGTGAGTAATGGCAAAAGGTATGACTTGTAAAACACAAAAAGATCAATCCTAAAGGGGTGTTCCAGTTTTATTTTTCAATTTTCTTTAAATGGGGCAATGGTGGGAGAGACTAGATCAAAGAGACATACTTCCCTCCCAGTCCCTTGCTATTTTTGTAGCACCCTGGGATCTGCTTCTCTTTACTTCTTGTAAACCAACAGTGAGGCTTGCGCTCCATTGACTTGACTGTGGAGCACAAGTCTCTGCTGATTTATGGTATGGGGAAGAAGAAGAGAAGAGGAGCATATCTTAAGGTGCTACAGAACGGCAATGGAGAGAGACCAAGAAGTAACTATCTTATTCCCCTCCACCCACCCATACACACAAAACCCGTTCCTATTTAAAGGGGTTTTGTCACGAAGTAAAATTGATGTGGTAAACTCAAACTAAATAACGAACATTTTCACCATTCATCATTATTAAAAAATTCTGGACCGTTTTTGTTTTTAGCTGCTCCTTTAGTGATCCATTGTTTACAGCTCATCTCCAGGGGATACAACCAGTGCTGAGAGCTCCTCAGTCCTGGTCGCACATGCTCAGACATCACCTCTCCTCTCAGGCAGCTACTGAGTGTTCAAACCCCAGGTGTGGTCATTCTACTCCTGTCCTCTGTCCTCCTTAGTAATTAGTCAAACAGTGCAAATAAATTAAAAAAAGAAACCTCAGTGAGGTTTATGCATTGATAAAGAGACAAAAAATCCATAGGTTTGGTTCTGTAAGGTAAAAACTTTACATCTGAGCTACAATGTAGCTACTCACAGCTTTATACATAATCAGACCTTTCTTTGACTACAGAGAGGAAAGGCCTGGTGATGTCATCCTGCTGGGTCACATGATGTGCAATTCAAACAAATCACACACGCCCCCTTCTGAGCACACAGAGCTGGATGCAGAAGGTATGAAATGAGATCGTGGCAAAACCCCTTTAATGTTAATTAAAAAAATAAAAAAGAGGCCCACCCCTTTAAGTATCTTATAGAGTAGGTCTGCGCAGCACTCCAAGTTGATAAAACATTACTTAAAGCTGTTGTCTCACTACAAGGATTGCTTTTTATGTTAAAGATCTTGCAAAAACAAATCACTTTGCAATATATGTTCATTAAGAGTGTCCTACCTATTCTGAGATATCCCCTCTTGTATGGGCTGCATCAGCTCCTCCGGTCGCTATGGCTACAAACCTGTTTGATCTATCCTGATAGGCTGCCAGCACTGGTTACTATAGCTACAGACCTGGCTTCTACTGCAGCCTAGTGGAAGCCAGTAAACACGCCCTTGAATTCAAGGTGAAACCAATAATACAGGACTGAGGTGAGAGGAATCAATGTAGTGAGACAACCCCTTTAAATTACAAAATAGCTCAAGTTTCAATAAAGGCACTGGACCTGGCCATCTCCATCAGCCTCACAGAGAATGAGTGGAGCAGCAGTGTAATGCTTGACCTCCGTTGTGTTTAGTGGATAGACCCTCAGCAGTCAGTCACTCATTACCTAACCGTCTATCTCAGTACAACCCCTTCAAGTAGCATAAACTTGTCCTGTATTATTTGTACAGACAGTAGATAGGGGTGATCACTTTATAGCAACTAAAACGGAATAGGAGTCAGTTAACAGAGAAGTGTCATAGATTTTTAATCTCCAAGATGTGATGTGTAGAGCCTTTCTCCCAGACATACCCCCCACCTTTTTAGACGGTCAAAAAGGAACACTTGCAGTCCAATGGGTACATTTTTTTTCAATGCATGTTTATATGCTGCAATAAGTTTTTATAAATAAGATATCATAGGAATATGAACATCTTTACAAGGGTTGTCCAAAAATTCTATCTATATGGGGCCAGGGTAGGTAAAAAAGAAAGACACTTACCTGTCCCCCCCCTGCTCCCTGGGGTGTGCGCATCTTTATTTCAGGGTTCTCGCCTCGACACGGGAGGCTTGCACTCTATTCACTTGCAATGAAGTTTGAGCTTCTGTGTGTCGGAATGAGAACCTGAAAATGAAGAGGAGCAAATTGCCTTGGAGGAGCATCAGCAGGGAACAGGTAGGTAACATCTTTTGTTGATTACCCTGGCCCCATTTACATATAATTTCTTTTTCAGGTAGACAACCACTTGCACTAGATGATGAAATGTTTAAATTGCAGTCTAATGTGCAGTTAGGTGACAATGGGAGATGGTAAGGAGGTTTTTAAGTCTTGAAAAAAAGTTTACAATTAGGAACACTTGGGTGGCTTGTAAAGAAACCTCTCTGGGTGTATAATATTAATATCCTACTCTACTCTATCTGGGCCTCCAGCAATGTTACAGATGTTATCCATCTACCCACCCTCAAATGACAAGATGATCTACTTAAAGGGGTTTTCTCAGTACAGGCTTCCACAGGCATCTTCACATTTTCTCTGTCTTACTCGCCCCTGGATTTGAACCTGCATCTCTTCCCAGTAGGTGAGTCTTCCCTCACTGAACAATGGTGACCTTATCATGCCCCCTCCATGTTCCTGCTTCCTCCTGGGTCCTCGTTCTATGTGAGCAGTGGGAGGGAGACATCACAGCTCTGCAGACCTCCTGCAATGGTCAGTTCTCATGCCTGCAGAGCTGTCACCTCCCTCCCAGGCTCCTGGTAACCAGAACACCTGTATTGGAATAAGCAGGTATACATACAGCCCCCTAATATTACATAAAGTGACATCTTGTCATTGTGTCTAGCAGAGTGTATTACAGTCATATGAAAAAGTTTGGGCACCCCTATTAATCTTAATCATTTTTAGTTCTAAATATTTGGGTGTTTGCAACAGCCATTTCAATTTGATATATCTAATAACTGATGGACACAGTAATATTTCCGGATTGAAATGAGGTTTATTGTACTAACACAAAATGTGCAATATGCAAATTTAAAACCCAAAATTTTGACTGGTGCAAAAATTTGGGTACCCTTATCATTTTATTGATTTGAATACTCCTAACTACTTTTTACTGACTTTCTGAAGCACAACATTGGTTTTGTAACCTCACTGAGCTTTGAACTTCATAGCCAGGTGTATCCAATGATGAGAAAAGGTATTTAAGGTGGCCAATTGCAAGTTGTTCTCCTATTTGAATCTCCTGTGAAGAGTGGCATCATGGGCTCCTCAAAACAACTCTCAAATGATCTGAAAACAAAGATTGTTCAACATAGTTGTTCAGGGGAAGGATACAAAAAGTTGTCTCAGAGATTTAACCTGTCAGTTTCCACTGTGAGGAACTTAGTAAGGAAATGGAAGACCACAGGGACAGTTCTTGTTAAGCCCAGAGTGGCAGGCCAAGAAAAATATCAGAAAGGCAGAGAAGAAGAATGGTGAGAACAGTCAAGGACAATCCACAGACCACCTCCAAAGAGCTGCAGCATCATCTTGCTGCAGATGGGGTCCATGTGCATCGGTCAACAATACAGCACACTTTGCACAAGGGGAAGCTGTATGGGAGAGTGATGTGAAAGAAGCCGTTTCTGAAAGCACGCCACAAACAGTCGCCTGAGGTATGCAATAGCACATTTGGACAAGCCAGCTTCATTTTGGAAGAAGGTCCTGTGGACTGATGAAACAAAGATTGAGTTGTTTGGTCATACAATAAGGCGTTATGCATGGCGTCCCAAAGACACAGCATTCCAAGAAAAACACTTGCTACCCACTGTAAAATTTGGTGGAGGTTCCATCATGCTTTGGGCTGTGTTTGGCCAATGCCGGCACCGGGAATCTTGTTAAAGTTGAGGGTCGCATGGATTCAACTCGGTATCAGCAGATTCTTCAGAATAATGTACAAGAATCAGTGATGAATTTGAAGTTACGCCGGGGATGGATATTTCAGCAAGACAATGATCCCAAACACAGCTCCAAATCTACTCAGGCATTCATGCAGAGGAATAATTACAATGTTCTGGAATGGCCATCCCAGTCCCCAGACCTGAATATCATTGAACATCTGTGGGATACTTTGAAGCGGGCTGTCCATGCTCGGCGACCATCAAACTTAACTGAACTTGAATTGTTTTGTAAAGAGGAATGGTCAAAAATACCTTCATCCAGGATCCAGGAACTGATTAAAAGCTACAGGAAGCGACTAGAGGCTGTTATTTTTGCAAAAGGAGGATCTACTAAATATTAATGTCACTTTTCTGTTGGGGTGCCCATACTTTTGCACCGGTCAAATTTTGGTTTAATGCATATTGCACATTTTGTGTTAGTACAATAAACCTCATTTCAATCCAGGAAATATTACTGTGTCCATCAGTTATTAGATATATCAAATTGAAATGGCTGTTGCAAACACCCAAATATTTAGAACTAAAAATGATTAAGATTAATAGGGGTGCCCAAACTTTTTCATATGACTGTATATGTGTGTGGGAGCAGAGTATATTGCATGTGTGTTATATGGGTGGGGGGAGTGAATCTAGTATTGCCCTTCACATCAGAGCTCTCCCTGGGAGAGGAGCAGAGCAGCCTTCAGTTTCACACAGCTCAGCGGAGAGTGAGCGCAAAGAGTTCAGGTAGCCAATCACAGCACTGGGGGGTGTCCCGACTTCAGACTGCAATTTTAGGTATAGAACACACAGATTAGCTTATAGCTGCTATAGTAAATGATTTAGGTAATACAAACCAATTGCAAAAGTGTGCATTTTTACTGTCCCCATCATTACAGATATGATCTTTGTAGCGAGCAAACCCCTTTAAGTAAAGCTAACAATTAAGTTACAGAAAACGTTAATTTCTTGTGACTGCTCCAGTGGCCAGGGTAGAAACTAAAATATTTTGACATTATTTATGTGGATAGTTATATGACTAATAAAAAAAAAAAAATCCCAAAAACGGAATCCCCCCCCCCAAAAAATTTGGCTCGAACCCCCCCCCCCCTCCCCCAGCCTTCCAAGGGCCCGAATTTTTTCTTTTTTTTCCATCTACATAAATATTAGGGCTATTTTTTGGGACAAGATGAACGTATAAGTATTTTGGGAAAAATTAGTTTTTTTTTTAAATCAGATCAGATTTAATTTGTTTAAACTTTGCGGCGGGGGCAAAACAATTGTTAACTTTTTTTTTTTTTTTATTTTAAAATGGAAAAAAGGGGGTAAAATTTATTTTTTAATTTTCTTTTTTTTTCTTTTTAATTTCCCATTTAGCCCCCTTTGGGGGTACTTGACCTTGGGATTTTGATCCTTGTAAAAACCCTTGTGCATTTAATAATGCAGAAGACTGTACAAGGATGGAGGAATAAGAAAGGTTTAAAAGTTGGCTATGGAAGCCTTCATTAGGTTTCTAGCTGCCATTATAACCGATCAGCACCATGCGATCTCGTTGCAGGGGGGCTGATCAGAAGATAAAACGGTGCACAGCATTAATTAAGATGCCGTGGCACTTAAATAGTCAAACATCAAGGATCGGAGCTAGCTCCATTCTTTGCTGTTAGGGTATGTTTACACAACGTAGTATAATACTAAAACCATTCAACACTCTATAATAAACTATCTAAAACATTAATCAGTTTTTTTAAAATTTCTAAAATTTTCTAAAAAACACCATTCATACTAAAAAAAACTGCTTTTTTATATCATTCAATCCTTCTAAAAAATTGTGAAAAAGATTGAACAATGTAAAAGCTGGAAGCCCCCTCTATTAGGCTTATAGGAAACACTTTTAAATGCTTCCCCGTTATGCGCCCTCTATTGGTTTCGTGGGAAAAAACACCAAAAAATGCTTGCTTTTTATAGGGCCTCTATTAATTCGTAGGAAATGCATGTAACATGTTTGCAGTTATAGCGCCCCTTGATATCCTTTAATCAACTTAACCACTTTCCACTCTAAGTGAAAATGTTTTCATTAGTTACAAAGTTCAAACATTCTTCTAGATCAAATGAGACCTCTATGGCCCGATTTAGTATATTACATACCCTTAATACATACATATGAAAGGGTTTAAAAATATTAGCTAAAGATTCTCCCTTTTAAAACACAACCTATTTTAAATTTTTATTGAAAACGGATCAGAAAAACGCATAAAAAAAACGCAGCAAAACGCATCAGCTGCTGGGGTTTTTGGATACGTTTTTGGGCTTTTCAATGCGTTTTTGCAGTGAAAAAAAGGGTTTTCAAAAAAAACGGATCCAAAGGTTGTGTGAACATAACCTTAGGGTCTTTCACACAGTAGGGCTTTTTGGTGCATTTTTTTTTTTTTAGTTTTTGGATGCTTTTTTTTTTGCCAAAAGTACACCCTTTAATTGCTGTGGCTTTTTGCACGGGAAACGCTTATGTTTTTAAAGCGTTTTGGGATGCTTTTTTTGGGCTAGTTTATTGTGCAAAAAGGCCAAAAATTAATGCTGTACTTTTCGCACAAAAACAGCATCAAAAAAACCCCAAAAAATGCACTGCGTGTGAAAGCCCCTTTAAAGGGGTATTTCACACGGGTTTTTTAGATCCAAAAATCGACCCAAAAAAGCGCTGCGTCAATTAGACCAAAAACGCATCCAACACCAGCTGCATGTTTGGATCTTTTTGGCTGCACAGACAGCCCCCTAAATCTTGGGAAAATAAAAATTGACATGTCAGTTTTTTGAACATACCCGAAGAGGGAAAACACGCCATCGGGGATCCTCGCTGAACGCCGATCTTTTTTACATTAAAGCAATGTAAAAACACACTGCACATTGTAGATGGTGTTTGGGGTCCGTTTATGGCCCGAACACGGATCCAAAAAGCATCAAAAAACATATGTAAACTCGGACTCAACACCCGTGTGAAATACCCTAAGGTATTTACAGGGCTTTAACTGGGGACGTAATTACGCCCACCCCATTATGCCGTGGGGGGGGGAGCGGGGGAGTGAGCGGGGGGCCTCCACTTGCCGGCCCATGACAATCATGCGCGGGCGATTGCCGTATAATTCACATGATTTACCCCCCCTTGGCGGATTCCCCAGCAGGGGGGGAGAAGTAACCCATATTTTCTCAAGAAAATTTTGGATTACCGAAATGAATGGGCTTTTTCACCCCGTAATTTTGCGCACTTCGGCCGAAATTACGGACCAAAAAACGGCCCTTTTAAGCCGGGGAAACATGGCCCTAACTTTTTTCCAAACTTTTTAGTTAATGAAAGAAGTTTGCTGTAATAAAAGCATTTAAGGGTAATTTCCATGACGTGTTGGCCCGTGTTTACTACTTTTTGATACGTTTTTGGATCCGGTTTTTGACCCAAAAATGGACCCAAACAGGGCCAAACCCGTGGAACATACCCAAAATTTTTTTGGTCCCGCAAGTAAAAAAACCCCAAAAAAACCACACTGTGTCAAAGCACCCTTCAGAATCAGGTTTTTTTTCAGTCTTAAACCCACAGACTAAACAGACCCTTTAAAATTTGCCCTAAAAATTTAACCAGTTCCTCCCTTTCCCTAGGGGGACCTGTCTGTTGGACGCTGTTCTCCACTCTCACAGTTGTATAGTTAGCATGCAATTGTGAACTTTGCACAGATGTTTTAAAACCGCGCAGAGTTAAACCGCTCAGATGTTTATAGTCAGTGGGCGGTCGACAACTAGTTAAAGGGGTTGTCCAGGAATAGAAAAACATGGTTGCTTTCTTTCAAACATAGCACCACCTATCACAAGATGTCCCTAGTATTACAGCTCAACTTCATTGAAGTGAATGGAACTGAGGGGCAATACTAGTAACATCCTGGGATAGAGGTGGTGCTTTTTTTTGCTAGCCTAGATGCCCCCAAAGGGAACAAGGCCGAACCAGCTGATTTTAGAGGCTCCTGACTTTCTCACTTGTAGATGTTAGAAAGAAGAACACTCGGGCATTTTAGATTTAAACTTTCCCCTGTCCTTTTTTATACAATAACTTAAAGGGGGTTTGCCCAAGGAAAACATGGCCGCCACTCACAGTGCCGACTGGATAGCTGGCCATGCTTGCCATTCAGTTCTATGGAAGTTCCCAGTTCAGACCTCCACACTTCAGGGTTAGAAGGCTCCAACTTCAAACCTGATCTGATTAAAAAACCTGTGTAGGTGGGGAAGTGCATAAACCCTGAAGTGTGGAGGTCTGAACAGACACCAAGAGAGGTAGCATGTAGCGTAGGTTCCCACCTGAAATTGGGGTCACCTTGGGGCGGGTGGGCTTTTACAGTTTTGACAAAAATGTACACTAAAACCCTCAAGTTTTTTCATAATTTAAGTAGCAAAAATGTTTTTTCCCCAAAAAATTTATTTTGTCCTCTTTGACTTTTTTTAGTGCCTTAGAGTGCTGCTGTTTTTGTATTGTTTTTGCATAGCTTTTGATGCCAAAACGTGTGCACCAACTTTTATTTTCAAAACGGAGTGTGCCCAGATTTTTTTTTTTGACTGTTCTCAATAGGTGTGCCCAGATTGGGACCCGGCACCTATCAAAAAATGAGGCAACCCTATTTAAAAACCACCCTTTCTATCATAACAAAACCCCTTTAAAAGGGAGTTGTCCCCCCTTTCAGATTTAGAAATGATGAATGAAAAAATTTCTGTCACTTCCGGGTTCAGACTGACTCTTTGCAAAAACTCCATGCTTCTACAGCTCCATGCCATGCTTGCTTTCAGAGCAAATTTAATAAATTTACTTTAAACTACTAACAGGACTTCTTATCTGATCCCAAAAAACAAAAGCCTAATTACATTTTCTGTTTATTTTCATAAATAAAGTTTTTACTCGAGCGCCAGGACACTCCAGGACCTTGTATGACATCCTCACTGTTATCTCATTGAACAAACACAGGGGAGAATTGTTTCGGGTCTTTACAGGGAACTGAAATAGCCAGGGGGGTCATAAATTCACTTTACCCCTTAGGGAAAAAGAGGAACAAGCAATATTTTTTGGAAAAGTCTTTATTTTGTTTTCCCTACAATTTTGAAACGATTTTTTGCAGCGAGAAAACCCCCTTTTAAAAATTCTTACTTTTGAAATACATGATGCTCGAAAAACCCAAAGTGCATTGGATGGACGGGAAGATAATACTGCTCTTTCGGGCATCGCTATTTAAGGTGGGGTCACTTTAGTTCAGAAACCGGGCCTGCTGTGCCTAGATTTCCCCTTCTTGTTAAGGTGCACATACACCTTCAATAGCATTCCCATTTTACTTTTGTCTGAACTTTAAATTCCTCCCCCCCCCCCTCCCCCCACACACACACAACACACCCTGCCCAGAACGGATTAAAATTCAATATGCCAATCCTTCTTCTATCAAAAAGTCAAACCCCCCATAAAAATTGGGGGATTGGCATGCCCCCTATCAAAAATGGAATTTCATATTTCTTGGTTATTGGAAAAATGTGATGACTGATACACTGTATCTAAAAATGTGATGTTATCACTAAATACAGTAATATAAAAGTGTCTGCATAGTTCTGATACCAATAAGATATTTCAGGTGGAAGACTCCAGTAAAACCTGTATTTCAGTGACAAGTATGGGCTTTGGAATGTACTTCAGGCAATGTGCCGCCGGCTTGGTACTGTTCAGGTAAGGATCAGGTTTCGCTTGACCGGTTTGGAAAAAACGAGGGTATTCCCAGTGGTTATTCCACTTTTTATTGGTTATATGTGACCACTCCATTCACTGCTGGTGATCTGTCACTTCGGCTAGACAGCGTCACATATTGCTTGGAGACTCTGCTTTGAAGAAAGTGGATAAAATAGGTTATGGAGACTTTGTCTGATTTCAACAAAAATTTTGTAAAACACCCTTCTGAAGAAGAAGCTAGTACCTCGAAAGTACCATAAATATACTCACCTCTAAAAGGGATTGCCCTGATTTCTTCAGACAATAGCAAAGAAGGAACCTACAATGAAGAAGAGTTTCTGCAGAAAAGGCTGATAGACCTGTACTAAACCCCAAAGGGAAGTGGGTTTTGTTTTACAGCCGGGTACTATGTGAACTATACAAAGGTACTTTTGGTTTCCTCTGAAATTCCTTTATGTAAAGCCGACAACATGTCTCATATTGCATTGCACTTCTCTGCATCATGGCAGTGCGACTAAAAAAGAACTAAAAGGAAAATGATTTTTTTTAATAAAATTGGGTATTCATCTATTTTTAACAAAAATCCCGTACCATTGTGCCAGCCTATCACTGGGAATGTAAAGATCATTTGTATCAGACTCAAGTATAGGTCCAAGGCTGCCATCTTGACACCATACAGCCAAAACATTTGGGCCCCCTGTCCACTAGCACTTCCTATCCTGCACCATTTTAGCAGGCCCCATTTTGAAAAAAAAAAATATTGATCTGGGCCCCTGACAGGAGTACTGCTAATCCTATCCCTGTATAGGGCACAATCTTATGTATTTATTTTACATAGTACTGTTATATTCTACAACACCATGCAAAGATTGTCATTACTAACATTTTCCCTGTCCCCTTTGGGGCTCACAGTCTAAATTCCAGATTAACCTAACAGTATGTTTTTTGAATGTTGGGGGAAAACCCGGGAAAACCCAAGGGAAAACCCCTGCAAAATTTCGGGAAACTAGAAAGTACTTCAAAGTTGTCCTTTGGGGAGATTTGAACCCCCGGACCCAAACAAAACCACTGAGCCACTGTGCTGCCCAAAATTCTCCTCTAACTCTGTTGGGCTGGAATAGACAAGGTCATAGGGTCTTACTATTTGAGAATTATAATTGGAAAGTCTAGGCTGTGAGTATAGGCTTGGCTCCATTTATACAGAATGACCCATTTGCATAAAAAAGCTACTGGCTAGAGTTACATTTATTCTTAGTTAATGTTTTTTGAAGGATAAGTGGCTTAGATAAATATTAGTTACTTACATATTTTGTATATTGGCTGTTTTCAGTTCTGTAACTTGCCGACTGTGGAGTTGGCAAGCCAAAGCACAGACTCCGACTCCTCACTTTCCCAAACCTCCGATTCCTGCTCCCCCATACATTTCATGTTTAATGATAACCCTTTCTTTTAGTAAAATGGTAACATCAGGCTGTTTATCACCTTTTAACAAAAATCAAGCTATTTAGGGAGAAAAAAACTGACAGGCAAAAAAAGGTAAAAACTACTTTGAACATTAGGCTCCCATCATTTTAAGACAATCTCTTTACCCATCTTATCATTAATTTACTTACAAGTATTTAGCATCTGTTTTGTTCTGCAGATTTTTCCTTACTGCATTGTTCTGTTTTGCTCCCAAAAAACAAATTTTTTTTTTATTATTTTGTTATATTTGGGAAATCCCCCTTTTTGGGGTTTTTATTTACTGTCAAACATTATGGGCTCTGGGTCAATTCCAAACATGTTTGACGAAATCGATCCCAGATCTTTCTACACTTCCAATGTTGGGCAAAAAGGACTTGGGGCAAAAAACAGTTTTTCTTCAACCTAACCCACAATGTTGGATTGGGTTTAGGTCTGGGGACTGTGAAGAAAAACGCAACTCTACGCATTGTCATTGAGCCATTCCTTCTCCAACCCTTTATTATTTTTTCAGGTTTGTCCTATGGAACACTAGGGCACCTTTTTAACCCAAGTATAAAATATAGAAATAAAATTGTGTTTTTAGGCACTCACATAACCCAAAATTGAGATCAACATTGATCCTGGTCAAGCAAGTACCAACTCTTTTTGGGTGTAAAACAAAAACCCCCTTCATCGGTGTCCTCCACCAAACTTGCAAATTCTTCAATTTCTTTATCCTTTGACCATTCTTTTTCCCAAACCATTCCCCCCCCCCCCATCAGGGGCCGGTCTTTAACTTTCATTCATCGCTCCAAATCCCGTTTCCAATCTTCCATTTTTTTGTACTTTTTTGACTCGAGCCAATGCTTCTTAAAAAGATTGAATTTAGGGTTCTCACTTTCTTTCAGGCCATCATCCGACCCGTGTAATGCGTGTTGCCCGGTGCTTTCGACATCTGGATGTCACCTTCGAAACCTAAAGCCTCCTCCACGCCGTGTCTGTCACGTTAGAACTGATAACCTTTGTGAGCGACTTGTTTACTTGAATTTTTCCTGGACGGGCCCTCTTGGCTTTTGAATGGATGGACGGATTTATTCCTATTCTTCAGCCCCTCAGGGCCTCACATTTTGCATTTTGGCAATTTTCTTGGCCCAAACGCTATCAAGAGCTGGATGATGGTTCTCTTTTCTTGGGAAAACTTCTTCATGGTGCTGAAAAACCATTGACCTTTTACTTGGAAAAACTAATAACACACTGAGCTATTAGGGGGAAGAAGAACAGGTTTTTAATTTGTAGATACAAAAGAAAAAGATTTTCCCACCCCCCAGGGGCAAAAAATAAATTCGTTTCATGACAAAATCTGCAGAAAAAACATATCTAAATGTTGAAGTCAATTTAGTTAAATTGGTAAGGATTGTCTATAAATGATGGTAGCCTCACGTTTATAGCTGTAGTGGTGGGAGAAAGGAGCCGAAAGCACAAGTTCAAAGCATTCTTACCCTTTTGCTTTTTGGGAAAATATATTTACTGGTATGACTTTAGAACCTAAAAAAAATAGTAAATATGCAAAAAAACTGCAGTAAGGGGGAAAAAAAAGTTTTTCAACAAAAAACCTGAAAACATTGGGGGATCAATAATTTGTTTTGAGAAATATAATTTCCTCCATCAATCCGCAAGATGACCTCACATCTGATCTCATTATTTCCAGGCCTAGAGAGCACCTCTTACACTAACTTGGGTTGGGGGGGAAAGCAGTGATACAGGGGCAACATCCTAAGGCCATTTCAACGGTGATTTTCAGGCGAATTTCCCCCGCAATTACCCGTGGGGACGGGGCGGGGCGGGAGCGGGGGAGGGAGGGGGGGCCGGCACTTCGCCGGCCCATAGACAATCATTACTAGCGGCGCGTATACGCCGCTAGAAAGTGACATGTCAATTACCTCCGGGAAGAGGAGACGTAATCCCTAGTTCTCTATGAGAACTGTGAATTGCCGTAATGAATGGGCTGTTTAAGGGCCGTAATTGCCGCACTTCGGCGCGTAATTACGGACCGAAATACGGCCCATTTTAAGCCGTGTGAACATGGCCTAACAGTCTCAGGGTATAAAGGAATCGCCTTATGCACAGTTAGTTTTGATTAATGGTTGAACTCTTCTAATAGCATGAAATCCTTGAAAACAAAGACAAAATGTAGACGTAACGCATCGCTATGTGTAATTGTCTGCACCTGTTCGTACCAGCTCCTCGCTCACAGCTAGCTCCCAGCAAAAGCACGGTCCTTCGGCTCTCGGCTAAGAGCCCTAAGGCTATGTTCACACGGCTTAACTGCGGGTCGTTATTCCGCCCCGCAATTACGCCGTGTGGCCGGGGGGGGGAGCGGGGAAAGCGAGCGGGGGCCCGGGAAACTCGCCGGGCCCCCATAGACAGTCTTGCTAGCGGCGCGTAACACGCCGCTAGAAAGTGACATGTCAATTATCTCCCCCCTCGGCGTATTCTGAGCGGGGAGAGGAGACTAATGCATAGTTCTCTATGAAAAACTTGCATTACCGTAGTTACTGGACGGATTCCCGCCCGTAATTGGCGCACTTCGGCGCGTAATACGGACTGAATTACGTCCCAGAATAAGCCCTGTGAACATGGCCTAATACATGAGAAAGCACTGCAAAGAAATCGGGCCACTGGGTGGTGCAAAAAGTGCTGTATTTTATTAGTCCATCGATGCAAGAGGTACACTGAAATATTTAAAAAATCAACGCGTTTCAGCAGCATTAAGCGCCGCCCGAAACGCTTTGGTTTTTAAATATTTCAGTGTACCCTCTGCATCTATGGACTAATAAAATACAGCACTTTTTGCACCAGCTAGCTGGTCCAATTTCTTTGCAGTGCCTTCTCCTGAACTCTTCTACTTCTTTGAAAGCAAGTGAAAAATTTTGCTGAAATATGGTCACTGTTTGCTATGGGAGCAGAATCTTTTCCCCTGTGGTGATGCTTTGTCTGCCCCATGTCATCAATTACACTCCTCATGTGATGTGGCTGAAGATATTGGAACAGTAGCACTGGTCGGTCCCAATTCCTCTTGCTCTTGGCACTGCATCGAACTAACTGCACCAACTAATTATATATTTTGGGAGTCGGTCCATTTTATAACGACTCCGACTCCTGCAAAACGGGCACAGACGCCACGACTCCGACTCCACAGGCCTGTTTCAATATATGAGTGTAGAAGGAAGAATCACATCAAAAATTAAAAAGGGGAAGGAAAATATATAGGGTACATTGCTGCCTAAAATATTAATTGCAACAATTGGGTTTTTATTTATGTGGAGGAACAAAAAGAGGAGTATGGTGTGGTTTCAGTCCAGGTCTCATAGGGTATGTACACGCAAACGTGTTTTGGATACGTTTTTGCATGCGTAAAATGTATTGCGTTAAACGCATCCAAACGAAACACAAAGTGTGGTACGTTTTTGGATACGTTTTCTGTACTGCATAAACTTATCCCTATTATTTTATGGACTTTTCAATGCGTAAAATGGATCAAGAATTGACACGTCAATTCTTTGAACACATCTGTTTTGTGCAACGCAAAAACGTATGTAAAATACATATCGTCTAAACCACATTACATATTTTAGATTGAAATCAATTTAATCACACATTGTTAAATACATTTTGAGGTCTGTTTTTTCAGTATGTAAAACGTACCCAAAAATGTATTTAACAAACACCGTGGGAACATACCCTTATGCTCACGCAATTGTCACACCATGCAGCCTCAATTTTTCCCTATGGTAGTAAAAGTTGCAAGTGATATTGTAATTGCAGTCCCTGACAGTTGTTTAACTTCTGTTTTTTGTTTTTTTTTGGGAGGGGAACTTCATTGCAGTTTATTGAGCCAAAGCCAAAAGTGGATTTCCTAAGAGGGAAGTATAAATCCTTCCTTTATTTTCCCCATTCCTTATAAATCCACTCTCCTGGCTTTGGCTCCAAAATCTGTAGTGCAATTTTTTTCTAAAGCCACATGTGATGTCGTACATGGACTCAGAGGAATTTAAAATTCCAGTGCAGTTTTTTTATGTGCTTTTTTGAGCAAAATATCCATCCTTGCACTTTCCCATACCTGGTAAATCCACTCATGGCTTTGGCTCAAAAAAACAATAACTGTTTTAAAAACATGGTGTGTGAACACCACCTTAGACGGGGAGCCTGGAGGCTATTAAAGGTCCTTAGGGTTATTATTTATTTAGCTTAAAGCACTATTGATTCCAGGGTGCTGTACATGTGAAGGGAGTTTACATACATAAGGCCAAACAAAATACAATGGCAACACTAATTGACTAACAACTGGTACAGATGGGGAGAGGACTCTGCCCTTGAAAGTTTACAATCCACAATGGAGCAGGAAGGAGACAGAAGGTGAGGGGCAGACATGTTTGTGGGAGGTGTAGTGGCAGCAGGGTTATTGTAGGCTGTTCTGAAGAGATGGGTTTTCAGGTTGGTTTTGAAACAGTGTTGAG